>PVLC010030921.1:0-19119 GCA_004027655.1 Graphiurus murinus
TTCTCTCTCTCTCTCTCTCTCTCTCTCTCTCTCTCTCTCTCTCTCTCCTTCCCTCCCTCCCTCCCTCCCTCCCCTCCCTCCCCTACAAGGGAGGTAATTGTGAAGTCCACGCAGTAACAGTGAATTGGCTTGAAAGGGGACCCTCTCCCTGCACATGAAGCCTTGACCTGTGGCATGAGGCTTTCCCAATAAGGACCAGCAAAGGACTCAGAATGTGCTGGACAACTTGAGGATGCTGCTCAGTGGGCGCCGAGGGATGGCCTGCCCTACAGCTCTGAGATAGCGGCCATGGTGGCCCCATGGGAGAAGCAGCCATCCCTGGAGCCATCAGTGGGACCTCGGCCCTGCAGACTCCTGTCCCTCCCAGGGAAGAGCAATGGAGAATGAACAGGCTCCGCCCCCTGGAATCGAGGGCTTCTAGACCCTTCCTGCCTCTCGCCTTCTCTCTTCTTCCCACCCCCATGGGCCCCAGCCACCCCCATCTCACCTGATATCCAGGTGAGCAGGTGAGCAGAGTGATGGAGTCTGTTGAGGGGACAGTTGAGAATGGGAATGAGTATTGCAGACCAAGAGTCCAAGTCGGACACGACAGAGGTGTGTGGGGTCCGTGGGAAGAAGCAAAGGGCAGCAGGATGAGGAGGGCTGAGCTGGAGAGAGTCCAGGGAACTCGGGAAAGAGCAGCGTTGCCGCCGTCCCCTCCGGCCAGCAGCACAGGCGGGATGGTGTCTCCGGGTAGAGCCCCAACCTGCCCTGTGAACGTTAGCCACAGAACCTCAGCCCCTCTCGGGACGTCAGTGATCCCGGAAACAGAGTTGATGTCACCTGCCTGGCCCACACTGCTTTGGTGTTCTTTGTAAAATGTAACTAACATGGAAAAAACAGCTCTTTCAGCTCCCATCCCACCCCTGCTGACCCCTCTCCTCTAAGAATCTAGTCTACATGGCTGCATGAGGCCCTCAGAAAGTGCCCTTCTATTCCTTCATCCATAAACTCACAGCTCTCTTCCCATGCCACCACACTCTGCAGTACTTCCTGCCTCAGGGCCTTTGCACTGGCTTTTCCTTCTGTGTGAAAGGCTCTCCTCCCAGGGATCCTGTGCCTGCCTGTCCTCAGCATCCAGTTCTCCTTGGAGGGGGCTCCCTGCCCCCCACTAACTCAGCTCTCCTGGTCTCTCTGTGTTATATGTCCTCATGTTAGCCTTCCAGCACACCCAAGGAAGTTGTCCCTTTGTGTGTACATGTGCATGTGTGTTCACGCATGTTTACATATTTGTCAGTGTGTCCCCTTGCTTATTGTCTTTCTCACCTCAGTGAACTCTGGGCTCACAATGTCTGGAGAGTGCTCAGCATGCCTTCTGCTCAGCGGGCACCCGAAAAAGGTAAATCCTTCCTTCTCCTAAAAGATAATGACAGTGTGACTGGGGAAGAGAAGTCACAGAAGAGAGCAGAGCTTTAAACACATGTGTTAACTCACAGTGGGGCTCGTGGAGAGCTCCCTGCCAAGCAGGGTGGCAGGTGTTTCCAGAGGGAAGTGAGCAAAACATGCTTGTGAAATAGCAAGGACGCTACTGGACTGAAGAGAGGGTGACTGACGGCTGCAGTGATGGAGGAAATGTGGATAAGACTCCAAGTGGAGAGGAATAGCCCGGCTGGAGGAATAACTACTGGCTCATCAGAGCCCCGTGCAAAGGCCAAGCTCAATCTAGACTTCATCATTTGATCCTCACACCAGCCTTTCCTTCAGCAGGATTAATGTTATCCCCTGGACAATGAGGCCTCCCACAGGTTAAAATACACACACACTCTCTCTCTCACACACACACACACAAACACCACATACCACATACAACACACACACACATACACATCACACTCACACACCACACACACACACACACACACACACACACACACACACACACACACACACCTCAATGGTTTGCGGTTTGCCCAGGTGATAAGTACTAGTTTTAAATCCTCATTCATCAGACAACAAAACCAACTTCAGACAGAGGACAAGAAAGAGAGGATTCCATGGAGTGTAGAAGGTGTCTCACAATTAATGATGGGATATAAATGGTTAAAGTCAAGTCATGGGGAAGGAGTATGTGAATGCCAGATTAAAGGATTTAGACTTTAGCCAGTATGGAAAATAGAGAGCTTTGAGTATCAGAGAAGAAATGTCTATAGTTAACATCATCGTAGAGAAGTAAAATACTCATCAGTAGGCAGAGATCACTAATAAAATGGAAATATTAGTTAGGATATTGCTGCAAATCCAGGATCAAGGTGTCTTTTTTTTTTTTTTTTTTTTTTTTTTGCCTAAGAAGACTCAGGGGTGAATACTGAATATTAACCATACTATAAGAATTGAAAGAAATTTTATTAGCTCAAAAACTAAATTCAGTCAATGATATTCTTTAGGAAAATTAAATTTTTATTCCATTTTATTTCTATTAAAGGAATTTCTAATTATCAGTTTCATAAAAACAAAGTTTGAAAAGTCATTTTTTTTCATAGGGAGTCAATTAAATCCTATGTAGGATTATAACAGAGTCCTAGATAAAATAGTGTTATCATCACTGAGAGTCCCAGCGAGGGTGCTGAAATCTCATTTCCCGCTACAAGGAACTGAGACCTCAGGTGAATCTCAGATTGGGGGCAGATAATGGACCAGATGAACCATGAACACCTCATCCTTGCAGAAAGCTAGGACTTCCTAAAATCAAAGACCGCTGGGCCGTGTCAAAGGGACCCAGAAGCCAACCTGATGATTTCCCCTGGCCAAAGACAGAATAATTTGAGGTTCAGTAAGGGTCATGTTTGAAATGGACTGACCCTTTCATAAATCCTGTCTATAAAAATATGCCTGAGTCACTTTCCAAGGCTGGGAGGGAACCAATTCACCATCTTGAGGGCTAGCAAGCAAGTAGAGGGAGGGGAGGAAGCTGTGCGTGCGTCCTCCCCTTCCCGAGTGAGGGGAACCATGCAGGAACACCTCAGCATAGAGTGTTTCAGCTAGCAAATGAGCAAGAAAAGGAAGCAGCAGCCCAGCATTGTGTTGATTCATCCCCAGTGAATCAGTGCATCCAGGCCCTGGGCACCAGCCTCAGCTAGCCTCTCAGAGAGGCCCGACCTGCAGCTCTCCAAGCTTATGCCAAAAGGAAGGATTCCTTTCCTGTTGCTACAAACTCACTCGTGGCTTAAAATGACACAGTTGATTTCATTACAGCGCTCAAGATGAGAAGTCTAAAGTGGGTCTTAAGCAGAGCCAAACTCCTTTCTGAAGCCTTTGGAAGAACATCGGTCTCAGCCATTCTAGCTCCCCGGGGATTCCCGTAGTCCTCAACTCTTGGCTACTTCATTCCAACCTTTGCTTTTGCTAGCATGCCTATTTTTCTGACTCTTTTTCTCCACCTCTCTCTTATAACATAATTACCCCTATCATTACATTGAGTCTACCTGAATGTTCTAGAACAATCCCTCCAACCTCAAGTTCCTTTATTCTATCAAATCTGCAAAGCCCTTTTTGCAACATAAAGCTGCACGTCCACAGATTCCAGCAATTAGAACGTGGACATCTTTGAAGAGAGTTTCGCAGACTCTCAGGACTCAGTTGCCAATCTGCAGGGAGCGTGAAGGACAGTAGAATGTGTTGACCTGCAGCAAAAGAGTGCGATCCTCGAAATGAAAATAAATCATAAGGAAATAAAAGAGATCACAGGGAAGCCTGAGATTAGGAGAAATTTTAAATATCTATTTTTAAAATGTCCTGTGTATAGATAAGCACATAGGTAATAAACTATAGGTAATAAACTACGGAGAAACACAAATAAGTGGTTATCGTAAAAAGTCAAGGTCAGAACTACCTTGAAGGAAGAGAGAGTTAGCGATTGGGATGGAGAAGCTTCACAGAGGAATGGGCAAGCATGTGTTGATTAGGTAGGGATGTGGGCTATTAGGCATATAATAATTTGTTAAGATTAAAAAAATTAATGTAAGTGTAATACCCAAAACTGAGCAAAATGTCCTAAATCATACTGTGCTTCACTTACAGAGGGTTTAGGTCACATTTGGTTTTCCGGCAGCCATATCACCCTGTTAGTGCATGATAAAATTTACCATTGATTGAAAGGCACTGGTTTTGTCTCTCTTCCGCTATCTAAAAAAAAACTACATCCTCAAATGCAGAGGAGTTGATTTCTGTACTCAGAGAAATTTGTCAAGTGAAAGTGGCATTCAGTAGATATAGCGCTCTTGAAAAGCAAAGAGAAACTCTGCTTTCTTATTTTGTCAACAACAGAATCTACTCTTCTTCTTGAAACTATTATTAGTCAGAAATATATTGAGTAAAAAAAAGATGAAAAGATCAACCATCAAAAATTCATGTCACTTTTTTTTCCAGAGGCTGTGTCTGTGATGTTCCACTGTTGGAAAGCTGTTTCATGAAAGAGAGAGAGACCTCCAATACCTGAGGCCAAAACTAACAAACTAAAAGCACTCTATTACAATTATGTTGCAACACATGTGCAGCCGAGCTGGTACCCACCAAAGAGCGAAGCTTTGTTCTTGCAGTTATCAATAATGCACACGGACTCCCAGGGCATCCTCTTCAAAATGGCTGAGCACACATCTTCTGCCTCCACCCAAATTCTACCAAATTAAAGATGTATCAAAAGTGAGAATAAATGCATAGCTGTAATGGAAAATACAATGATCCCACCGAAAGACTGAATTTCTGGAAGCTGTGAAAGAACTGATGGGATTAACAAAGAAAGCTCATAGAGCTAAAGAGGTCCTCTACAATATAAGCATAGAGTAGGACCACCAAGTAAATGGAGTTTTCCCAATAATATTCCAGAACAGCCACTTGATTGGAGGCATCATCCGTTGGTGCCGTGAATTGGATGTGGTCCTTTTCCCTGCAAGCTTCGCAGGCTAGAAGCAAGGTTTCAGTGTAGCATTCTCAAGAGGTGACAGAATCTTCAGGAGCTGGGGCCTAGTGGTAGATAACTGGGTTAATGAGGGCATTACACTGGGAAGAGATTAATGCTGGTCTTTCTCGGGAGTTAGTCTTCTTGAGCATATGTTGTTATTAAGGAAGCTGTTGTTTCTGCACTCAGTGAGGTCCCTTTGCATTTCTCTCCCATATTGTGACCCAGCCTAGAGGACTCTTGCCAGAAGACAAACAGATGACACTGTGAGATTAAGTTAATCTCTTTTCTTTATAAGCACTCTGCTTCGGGTATTTTGTTCCAACAAGAGAAAATGGTCTAATACAGTGGGGAAAATATATGGCAATGGAGTTGCCCATGAAGTAATTAATTGAAGACTTATTGGACAATTGTGTCATTTCCAGATTCTCAAGCTGCTGGGCTCTGGTTTGCCCTCGGATACACTGGGAACAAATAGATTTCATGTATGCATGCGAGATCTGCCTTGGAATTCCCAGAACAAAAGAGGCTTAGGTGAGACATGGGCAATGTCTCAGTGTGTTCTTGTAGTCAATGATGACTCCTCACAGCCAGAAGGAAAGCCCTAGGCACAAGAACAAACACTTGCTCACACAAGCTAGCATGACAGCAATGGGCCAGCACAGCATGAAGATTCATCATTTTTATCTCCAAAGAAAAACCGGCTCTGATAAATCTTAGAAAAGCTATTCTGGGCAAGGGCTTTCTCATCTATAGAATCTTCAAAAAATAAGATAGAGCTATTCGGCTTTGCCTTACCAACTGCAGTGCTGAGAACTCAGTATAATCTCTTTCAGCCTCCATATCTGTAAGATGAAGTCATCATGTCCATCCAGCAAGGTTGTTGAGAAGAAAGCTGACTTCACAATGATAAGCACGTGGTACATTCTAGAAGCAGGGCAGTTGGTCAAGTTTTTCTTGCTGTGCTTCAACACCCATTCTCATGTACATCCTCATCCACCTTTCTGAGTAGGGCGGCCTGGCTCTACACCCTAGGCCCTCTGTGGACTGCAGTCAAATGACCCTGGCTGACGTATCCTGGGCACATGATGAGACAAGACATTGCCTGGTCGGCTGTCAGTCAGAGTCTGTCCTGGGGACTAAGAGACCCAGAGATTGAATTAGAACTTGAATTATATTTCCAAAGAAGCACAATAGATGTTCCCTGATGGTAAAAGCCTGAAGATACATGATTCCCCCTGAGTTCTGTGAGATGATTTTTAAGCCAACCTTTGCATTTGATGATCTTAGGAAAACTAAAATAATGTCCTGATGGGGTCTTAGCCTGGCGGGCCCCGGAGAGACCTTGCCCCAAGATGGCACCTGGTAGAGTGCCAGGAGCAACTGACTACCGAATAACTATCAGGCTGTAACATCCTAGAAGAGGGCTGTGCCACGTTAGAGCGCATGCACCAGCACACCAGAGCTCATGGCCCAAGAATGCTCCCAGGTGAGAGCTGTAGGGCCGCATGCAGGCACCTTGTGGCTCAAGCCCTGATTGGCTCTAAGCCTACGCCCCTTCTTGCCCCAAGAATTACTGCTTGGGTTGAGAAGTAGCATTGTCCATCCCTGGGAGAGGGGGAGAGAGAAGAGGAAGGAGAAGGAAAAAGAGCGCACAATAAAAGAAGCTTGAACCAGCAACGCATGATTGTCGTCTCCATTGGGTCCTCGCGGGCGGGGGTCCAGGGCGGGAGACGATAATGTCCCTTTTCCTGAGCTAGTTTAAGTGGAATTCTGCTTCCTTCATTCAATCAGTCCAGGTGGAGAGAACACTCAGGGCCATCAGTTTCCTCCCTGTTACATTGTATGTTACCGAGGAATGGAGGGGACCGCCATGGGTCTGGGTGCCCAACCAAGCTCTCCTGACCTATAAACCAAACCTGTTGGTAGATTTCATATTTATACCCTATGTTTAGCTAATGAGAAATTTCATTTGACAAGCTACTAATTATTTTACTCAGCATGAGTATTGAGCAATGGTAACATTTTATAAAAACAAATGAAGATTGGGCATTTGACTAACTGACCTTGTCACCGTTTGTTGTGACTTTAAATATTCAACAGTACGTAGTGAAACCTGATGTTTTTTCATCTCAAATGACTAGTTCATGCTCTGAATTTTGAAAATATCTACTAAATGAATAGTGAATCCCAGGAGTGCCAACAAAAACAAATAATAGTAATAAAAGCTAACATGAGAGTTTTATGACATCGTTTATAGATTAGCAGAGAGGCGATTTAATCTGCCTAATTCACACAGCCAAGAAGTGGCAGGTTGAAATTGTAGCCCACACAATTAGGGAGTAGTAGACTCTGTGGTGCCTCACCCAGATTCCCTGGCTCAGCATGATCCTCAACCTCCAACTGTTGCAAGTGTTGCTGGCTAATGCACCTCACCGAGGAAGAGAATTCCACACCCAGTGATCGACAGATATGAGGTACGAGAGCTGGCTTTAGCCACAAAGAGGAATCAACTTGGTCAAATGATCTGGATTCCAGAGGCCCTTCCATATGGGCCAAGGCTGTATCATAGGCTGAATGTTTGTGTTCTCCCAAAATGAACATGCTGAAACATACCCCCAGTGTGATGGTATTAAGAACTGGGGGCCTTGGAATGTGATTAAGTCATAGGTGGGGAGCCCCCACGAATGGGATTAATGCATCTATAAAAGAGAACCAAGAGAACATCCCCATCCCTCCACCATGTAAAGACAGTTATAATTTGCTGTTTTTGAACCAAGAAGTGGACTCTCACCAACACTGAGCCTTTCAGATTATAAGAAATAAATTCCTATTGTTTGTAAGCCACACAGACTTTGGTATCTTGTTATAGCATCCCACATGGACTACAGATAACAAGGAACAAAGACCTGCCTTAGACCACGCCCTTGATCCGCTGTTTCCTTCCCTGTCCTGAGTCACTTTCCCTCTCACAGATGCTTTCTGGGGGTGCTGCCTCTATGATCAAGTGTACCTGCTCTCTGCCTCACACTCTGCTTCTTGGGGATTCACCTGACCTAAGTCCAGTGGCGCCAAGACTGGACCAGGGAACAGACCCAAGACCTGGACTCTGAGGTGTGATCCCTCTTCATCTGGTTGGCAACTATGACCCCATCACTGTTGGAGGTGATGCAGAAGCAGTGAAATGACTAAGACTTTCACACGGAGACTTGAGGTGAGAAGCAGATGGATTCGTGCAATAGTTATGGCATTGGGGAAGAGAGGGGAAGGTTATACTTATGAAGACTGTGAAATTAGGCAGCTCATCCTGAGTGCAATGGATACTTTGCAGAGAGGGGATGACAGTCTAAGCCACCTGTGAGCATGTGGGGGCCTCCCTCTGCGTGTCATGTTGAGAGGCCCCCATCTTCTACCTCCGGAGGGCAAACAGAGAGGAAAGCCTGGCACAGGGCGTGACTGAAGGAGCGGCCCCAGGCAGGACAGACGTACCATCATGGGCAGCAGCAAATGTCCTGAGTGGTTGGCCAGGGTCCTGAGGAAGCCATGCTAGCAAACAGAGAATGTGATGCTCAGAAAGAGACATGTGTGAGGACCTGCAGAAGTGGAAAAGTGAAGATCTTCAGACCACACACCAGCTTCTGAAGAAGAGACCTTAAACAGCCAAGTGCACATGAAGGCTCACCTGGTCAATGGCTGCCAGCCAGGGCCTCAGGACCTGGTGCTTGTGCAGTGGCCCAAGAATGGAATCGTCACCGTGTCAAGATGGAGGCTAGTCCTGGACCCAGGAGCATAATCACCTCCTCACTAGGGTTGCCCAAGGATTGCCACTGCTGGACATTTATGTGATGGCCACAGAGATACACTTCAAGACCCTGCTAAGGAGCTGGGTGTGGTGGCACATGCCTGTAATTCTAGCACTTGGGAGGTTGAGACGGGAGGATTGCAGGTTTAAGTCCAGCCTCAGTAACTTAGCAAGATCCTCAGCAACTGAATGAGACCTTGTTTCAAAATATATACATATATATATATATATACATACATACATACACACACACACACACACACATGGCTAGGAGTGTAGCTCAGAGGTATACTATACTGGATTCAATCTCCAGTATCATTTAAAAAAAAAAAAAAAAAAGACCCTGCTATGGTATTCTCTATGGAGAAGGCCACACTTCGTTTACACTTTATTTGAAGGACAGTTAACTATATCGTAATATCATAGCCCATCATGCTAGGCATGGGACAACCATGCCCAGTGGGTTTCACACACATCAGGTATGGACCAGCATTTCCTACCAGAGGACTTCGGCCAGTACAAGGGCTCATCCAGGGTCTGGTTGACTGACATGCGATTCTGGGTAAAATTACTCCAGTCCAAGGGACTTGGATGGCAATTGAGATGTGACAGTCGGAGAGAACCCTGAGATCCGCAAGTCCTACTACATACTACCCATTATGTAGAAGCCATCAGCGTGAAAATATAATGGCACAGCCTCTCAAAGTTTAGTGGAGGTTCTGGCTTGGCAAAATGCCCTGTGAGAACATCCCACATCCTTGGGGTGGGATGGTCCATTAAAGAATAGTGCTGTGTCCTCAGAGGTATAGTTGCTGGGTCTGGATAGCAAGGGAAAGAGTATGAGTAGCTCGAGGACCCTCCAGAGGAATTCATATATCCCAACTCCACCACTGTTTCATCCACAGCCAATTTTAACTATGAGTCTAGGGGCTGTTTTAGCAAAAGGGATGCTGCTGCTAACGGGTCACAGTAACAATCTTAAATGTAAATCGGGGTCTGTTCACTTTGGGCTCCTTGTGCCAGACAGGCAGCAGACCTATCAGGTCAGTGTGGCACAAATGCTATGCAATGAGGCTCCTGGGTGATCTACCTGGGTTTCTCTTTGTATCCAATGCCCAGTTTTAACAGTCATAGGTATCCAGGCATGGTGGTGCATGCCTATAATCCCAATACTTGAGAGGCTGAGACAGGAGGATGGTAGGTATGAGGCTAGTCCCAGCACTTAGCAAGACCCTCAGCAACTTAGTGAGACCCTGTTTCAAGATAAAAATAGAAAGGGCTGGGAGTGTAACTCAGAGGTAGAACACCTCTGGATTCAACCCCTGGGTTTAAAAAAAAAAAAAAAAAAAAAACAGTAACAGTTAAATACAGAAAACCGTAACCTGGTAAAGATTTGCTGAGCCAAGTTTCTGGTTCATTAAGGACAAGAGTTGAGGCAAGCCACCAAGCAATCCGCCTGAATCAGCCAAACTACTAGTCAAGAGTGAGATGAATGTAGAGTGGGTAGCCGAGGAGGGAAACTCTGTCATTCAGGGCCTGGGGGTCACCTGTGACGGGGGTATTGCAGGAAATGGCGTGCCCTGCCTCTTTTCTATTCATTTGGCTGGAAGCCCCAGCCCCAGCTGTTGTGTGACTTGGCTGATGCCTCACAGCTGGCCTCTTACCCTGAAGAATCACCCTGTTCATTGGAACTGCAGCACTGGGGAAGTCGCACAACCCCCACTAGGGTGCAGCTCCCAGCCACTGATAGAAGGAGCCGTAATCTGCCTCAACTTGACCATAGGCAGCCCCAATGTGACCCACGCCAGAGCTTCCTGCAGGGGTCAGCTCACAGAGGGCCCTTGCCCGTGGCCATACCCAAATGGACTCTCTCCTTTCCTTGTCCTTCTTCACTCTGTTCTGTCCAGATTTCTCCGCAGAGCCCTCCCTCAATAAATAATGAGCCTCCAAATCCCTGTTTTGGACTCTGTGTTTAAGGAACCCAACCAAAGCCAGTGAGTGCTAGCTTAATCCGCTTCCAGTTGTCCCCATTCTGACAAGTGGAAGAACACAACTTTTGATTTGCACTTGGCTTCTACCGCTCATCTTAAGGAGCTCCTACAATTAGGAATGATACTCACATACAGCCCACAAGTGTAACAGGAACAATAATGATGTTCTGAACAATTGAGATGGAAATGTTATCAGCATGATATAATTGCTTGATTAAAAAAGTCAATATCTGCCTAAACATAACACAGAGTCATCACAAATGGCTCCTTCATCGCTAGAAAGTCTAAATGGATCATTTTCATTCATTCATGCTGTCTCTTGCTAGAGTTGTATCCTATTTGAGGTATGGGATATACTTTGGTCCATCTTCGCAAAAGAAAAAGTCTCCTCTTTCCTACTGACAAAATTATTTCCTTCGTGTCTCAAAGAATTAGTCATCAAAACTTGAAGAGAAACATTCTAATGATTTTTTTAAATGATTTCTCTTTTGTCAACAATAATTGTGACAACTTGTCAATTATTTTGCTTTGCCCATGGTTTAGAAATGTTGGTGTTTCTGCAGAAATTCTCTTGGAAATCCAGAACTTTGTTGCATTTGTTCAACAGTATATGGAGCACACATAAAATGGATCTATTGATGACAAAGAAAGGCTTAGCTCCAGAAACAAGAATTGAGGCCAACACCCAGGTGTAACTGTCAATGCCCAGGAGTAAGTGTGGATCACAGGCACAACTTGGAAACACCCAGGCATAACCAGGATACACCTTGACAACCAACGCTAAGACCTAGCGACCAGAGGACTGTAGCTATCGGCAACTGACACCAAACACCTGAACATCTGCATCTTGGTCAGCGGTGGGAACGCTAACTGGGCACGCTCTGCTGGTAGCTGTTGGGAAGTTCCTTGCTTTTGGTCTGGTCTAGACCACCCACTGATCATCTTTCAGAGTGATAAGCTCTCACTGGTCAAGGTCAGCCTAAGACCCAGGCAGAACTCATCACTGATCTGAGCCAAGGTCCCAACACAACCAGCTATGCCTTTGGTAAATGGACTGCCCAGCCTGCTTTCCAGGTTGTATTAGACTCTATGTATATCTATCCATCCATCTATCTATCTATCTGTCTGTCTATCTCTATCTCTATCTCTGCCCTAAAATATAAGCTGTGTGAAGTGTTATAATTGTGTTATATGTTAATGAATAAAGAACCTAACTCGGTCACGATTGTAATATGCATTCTTGAAATGACTAAGACTATGTTTTGGTTGTTTCCACAATCTAAATCTGCTCAAAACAAGTAATTTACCTGTTTTCACTCTGCAAAGACTGTGCTGGGGTACCCAAGTCATGATCAGTAAACATAAAAAAGTAATAACACAGAGGTTTAATTTAAGAAAGAGAGCCTTAAAAAGGACTCCACAGGCGAAGGCTCCATGTCCCAGCCCAGCACCACACAGTCTTGCTTTCCCTGAGGCCATCAGCAGAGACAACAGAAGCCAGGATTTCCAGGATTTTTTTTTTTTTTTTTTTGGTACTAGGTATTGAACCCAGGGGTATTCTGCCTTCAAGCTATACCCTCATTTTTTTTTTTTTTTTTTTTTTTTGAAACAGGATCTTGACAAATAAGTCTTGACAAGTTGCCAATGCTGGCCTTTAACCTGCAATCCTCCTGTCTCAGCCTCCCAAGCACTGAGATTACAAGTGTGCACCACCATGCCCTGCTAACCAGGAACAATTTTTAAAGTCCAGATTCCAGTTTTTAAATTGAAGCAAGACTGGGACAAAAACTTAAAACCTCTGAGACTAGACTTTTCCTAAGGTTATGACTTAAAGGTGGAGAAAGAAGACAAGAAATCACGATGCAGGAATATGTGTTCTACGTCCAATTTGAAGCCAAGTGTCTCTGCTGGTCAGCAGTGTCCATGAAAACCACAGCCCCACAGCTTTCTGGGGCTTCTGCTCTTCCCAGGCTGGGGAGGAAGGCCCCAGTGTGACACTGACATGTCTGGCCAAAGGTCACTGAGGAGCCACTGTTAAGCATTTTTAGCTCCAACAACAACCAATGTAACCAAAGATCATGGTAGTCAAATTGCCTATTGATCACCCGCATCACAAAGGGAGGGAAAAGTTAACTCGGGTATATGTGGACTTTTGGTATTTCTCTCTTATAATGTTGAAATGATTGAATATACAAAAACAGAAAGCAAATGTAGCAAATACCTACTATTGAAATGTTGACTTGTGGCCATAATTACTTTAGATATTTTTAGAAATGCAAAGATTTTGACACTAGCTTTTTTTTTTTTTTTTTTTTTTTTTTTTTTTTGCGGTACTGGGGATTGAACTCAGGGGCATTCTACCTCCGAGCTACACCCTCAGCCCTATTTTTTATTCTTTATTTTGAAACCGAGTCTCACTAAGTTGCAGAATGCCTCACTAGGTAGCTGAGGCTGGCTGCGAACCCGGATCCTCTGGTCTCAGCCTCCCAAATGCTGGGATTACAAGCGTGCGCCACCACGCCCGGCTGACACTAGCTTTTATATGCTCTCTGATACCATTTGCAAAAGTCATTCACTTTCTGGAATTAATGCTTATCATTCATGGCATTTAAGTTTTTATTTATATGTTTATATATATAAATAATAGAGTGGTCTTACATAACATTAAATTTACATGGAAGACAAATTACTCTGAATGCTTTCTGGAATCCTTTTCATTCCAACAGAACAGAAAAACAATTTTTAAAATTCTTATTTTTAGACAAATCTATCCAGATGTACATGAATACAATTTATTCATTTTCACCACTTCATAAAAATTCCATCTCATAGATGCATCCCAATTTCTTTGACAATTTTCTACTAGTAGAAATCTAGGATGTTTCAAGATATAGAATCATTCATAATAGTATAAACACAATTTTCTATATCTAGCCTCCTTCTGGAGTACACACTAGTGGTGATATCCATTTATATATCTATGTTTAATATTCATTGTGATATGTAATACATATATACTATATATATACATTTATATATATATCTTTTACCAAGTAACATATGAGTCCATATATATGTATATATATGTATATATTTCATGTATTCATTTTCATTATCATGTTATGTTTATTCATTATTGAATTTGACTTGCTAATGTATGACTTAAGTGGAGTTTTTTTTTCTTTTTTTCTTTTTGTTTTTTTTTGGTACAGAGAATTGAACCCAAGGAAATTCTACCTCTGAGCTATATCCCCAGCCCTTTTTATTTTATTATTTGGAAACAGGTCTCACTAAATTTCTGAGATTAGCTTCGAACCTGTGAGACTCCTGTCTCAGCCTCCCAAGTACTGCTATGACTTAAAGTTTTTATTTATTTTTATTTTTAATGTGCTTTTATTGGTGCATTATCACCTCACATCATAATGCAAATCATGTTCACATTGATATACTTGCACACAGCACTTGGTGCCCCCCCCACCTCCCCATCTCCCTCCTTCCCATACAGAGGACTGAGACTGATACTGGGATTTTCACATATGTTCACACAGTCGCTGTTAGTATTTCCAATAAGAAACCTCAGTCTTCCCCCTCCCCTTCCCTTAGAACACTTCCCTGCCTCTACTGAGGTTTCTCCTCCATTATCTGGAGTCCCTCTGGTATCCTAGTTACTCCCTAGCTTGCGCATATTAAAGAAAACATATGTCCCTTCATTTTCTGTGACTGGCTAATCTCACTTAACATAATATTCTCCAGGTCCTTCCTTTTTTTTTTTTTTCAAATGACATTATTTTATTCTTCTTTATTGCTGAGTAGAATTCCATTGTGTGTATTTCCCATAGTTTTGTGATCCATTCATCTGTTGATGGACACCTGGGTTGATTCCATAATTTGGCTATCGTGAATTGTGCTGCTATGAACATGGGTATGCATAGATTACTGTAGTTCTCTAGTTTCAACCTCTTTGGAAAGATACCCAGGAGGTATAGCTGGATCATATGGTGGATCCATTCTCAGTAGGTATAGCTGGATCATATGGTGGATCCATTCTCAGTTTTCTAAGAAATCTCCACACTGATCTCCATAGCGGCTGAACTAGTTTGCAATCCCACCAACAGTGTAGAAGAGTTCCTATTTTTCCATATCCTACTTAAGGTTTTCAGGACTCTTGCTGAATCTGGACTTCACTTTCCCTGGCCTGTACCATCCTGACTTAGTTTTAGAGATATTAGCCTCATAAAAGTTGCTGAAATTTTTTCCTGCTCTTTAAGTTTTCTGCAACAGAGTATCTGTAATAAGAGTTACATGATTTGTGAAGGTTTGGCAAAATTGTCAGTAAAGTCATCTGTTTCTGGTACATTTTGTAGGTAGTTTTTGTTTGTTTGTTTTTGTGTTTTTTGTGGTACTGGGGATTGAACCCAGGAGCATTCTACCTCTGAGCTACACCCCCAATCCTATTTTTTTATTCTTTATTTTTGAAACAGGGTCTCACTAAGTTGTGGAGAGCCTCACTAGTAGCTGAGGCTGGCCTGCGATCTTCCTGTCTCAGTCTCCCAAGTCCTGGGATTACAAGCCTGTGTCACCATGCCCGGCTCATTTTGTGGGTAGTTTTGACAATCAATTCATGACTTACATAGATTTTGTTTTCCCCTGTGTCAATTTTGGTAATATATTTTCAAAAATTGCCATTGACATAAAATGTTTCTAGCTATTGACATAATTTTTAAGTTCTGTTCTATTTTTATGTCTATATCTTAACACAATTTTAAGTTATGTTTATGATTTGTTTTGCCTGAGTTTAGTCAATACTCAGACATTCTTTATAAATCACGCGTTTTGTATAGTTCCTCATCTTCTTTGTGTGTTTGTGTGTGTACGATACTGGGGATTGAATCCAGGGGCATTCTACCTCTGAGCTATACCCCCAGCCTTATTTTATTCTTTATTTTGAAACAGGGTCTCATTAAGTTGCGGAGGGCCTCACTAAATTGCTGAGACTGGCTGTGAACCTGTGATCCTCCTGTCTCAGCCTCCCAAGCATATGCCACCATCCCAGTATTGCCAGTATCGAAAAAAAAAAAAAAAAGAAAGTTCTTAAATTGAATCTTAAAAGTTTTAGTGCTTCTTAAATGACATATCTATTATAATTTGATTCTAATTCTCAAGTTTTATTATGATTCCTTTTTTGACCCAAAAAGTATATAAAAATATTTTAACAGTTCTTTCCAATGTATGGTTACTTTTACCTAAGTATTATTTATTGACTTTGATTTTTTATTAGTCAAGAGTCAGAGAAAGTATTTTCTATAATTTTTTTAAAAGTTTCTGTATTCAGGAAGTGATGATTGAAATAATCACAGCATTAATCTTCCCAGACCTTGAAAAGTACAAAGCAACATCTGAATTTTCTAAAAGGTCAATGGAACTTTATCAGAGCAAGCCATCTCAGATGACACTCAGAGCCAGCAATGGGACAAAGTCAGGTCACAGAAGTCATGGATTCAAGCACAAGGAGGATGCCATGTTATGTTACAGGGAATTTCAAAGAATTATCTTCAGTGCTGTCCCTCTATTTTTTATTAACATACCCATGTTGTCATTTTGTGCAGTGAGAACCCTGGAGATCTACTCTCTTAACAAAGTTAAAGCACACAATGCATTATTGTTAAATGTAGTCACCACGTCGGATGTTAGGTCTCCAGAACTCATTCATCTTCCAACTGAAAGTCTGTATTTTTAACCAATTAGATCCATCCCAGACCTTAGTAACCACCATTCTACTCTCTTTTGCTGGCTTCATTTTTTTTTCTTTTAGATTCCACATTTAAGTCAGATCATATAGTATTTGTTTTTCTGTGTCTGGCTTATTTCCCTTAGAATAACATCTTCAAGTTTTATCCCACGTTATTGCAAATGGCACAATTTCCTTCTTTGTTAAGGCTGAATAAGATCCCATCATGCATATACACATGTGTTTTTTCTTTATTCGTTCATCTGTTGACAGACACTTAAGTTTGTCTCCATGTCTTGACTGTTGCGAGTAAGGCTACAATAAACACATGTGTACTGGTATTTCTTCAAGATTTTTATTTCATTTCTGTGGGATATAAACCCCAAAATGGGCTTGCTGGCTCATATGGTAGTTCTGATTTTAATTTCTTGAGGAAGCTCCATATAGTGTCTGTACTAATTCACATTCTCATCAATGATGTATAATGTCCTTTTCTCCATATCCCTATCAACACTTCATCTTTTGTCTTTTTGGTAATAGCCATCCTAAAAACTATAAAACATTGATAAAAAGCTATTTAGATGACACACATAAATTACACCTGATCCTACACTCAGGGATGAGAAGAATTAAAACCATTAAAATCTCCATTCTACTCCGCTCTCACTGATCTAGAGATTCAATGCGATTTCTATCAAAATTTCAGTGGCAGTTTTCAAGGAACTAGAAAAAGCACTCCTAAAATCCACCCAGCACCACAAATCCCCTGAAGAGCTCAGGCAGTCTTGAGCAAGAGGAACAAAGCTGGAGCATCACACATCCTGGTTTCAATGCTGTCTTTGTAAGTATCTCCCAGTCCAACAGAAAGATTCTGAAGTCAAATGTCCCATTGCAATGTAGTTCCAAACAAGGTAGTGTTTACCTTGAAGCTAAGAGATTTCAGATTCTGCCTAGTATAAAGCCTTCACCAACCAGTAAGGGTGTGGACTAGGCAGCCGAGTCTCCAAGCTCCCTGCAGCCTTACGGTGCATCAAGGCAGACACTGAGGCCCTCACCCAGGATGCCAGGGTAACCGATACAGTGGACAGTCCCTGCAGTTGTGGCTGAGATGGCTGGCCAAGCGGCAGGGCCACGGGCCATGGCTGGGTGGAGGGGAGACTGCACTGCTGGTTACTTAACCCATGAAATCCCATTGTCCAAGATGTAGGACACCTATAAGATCCTAAACTGAACAACAATATACCACTTGGAGTAACTTTTGAACTAAACATTATGTTTTTAGAAGACTTTGATTCTTTTGATAAAATAGGTGAATTATTAGTGTTGGCAAATACTATTTTCTAAAATATGTAGAGAAATATATATAAAGGAAATATATATATATATATATATATATATATATATATATATATATATATATTATATGATCCCTAGATTATGATTTTCAGCCTATTTTGACACACTGGTATCAATTTCATTGCCATATTGGTATAATTGAAAACTTGGGACTTAATAGGTTAAGGCCAAACCATCTTAAGGACTGGTTCTGGAAACAAGACCCCAACTTCTTGGGAACGTGGGAGCCGGGCCCTCCCATTCTCAGAACAAATCAGATGGCTTCTGGAACATAAAGAAAAGAAGCCCAGGCACCATTCAATACAAATGCAAGAGTCACCGTGTTATCATAACATCAAGCAGTGACACCTAAACACCTGTAAGACACAGAACCATCCATCCTATGACAGAAAGGGTAAGGCCTTGGTGCACTGAGGATGCTTTTATCCCATAAGCACAGGTTTGACTGTGTTAGACCCGGGCACACAGCATGCCTCTTCATTCTCCCAGGTGCAGTCAGCCTCCTATTATAAACCCATGTCTGTTGTTCTTTGCACAGGGCTCACACATCAGCTAAGGCCATGAGGTTTAGAGCAAAATTTAGTTGCACAGACTGGGTTGTTTCTGGGGGAAAGCATTCTCCTGCAAATGCTGACATTGTAATTTTAAGATTTCAATTTAGATTATGATTTAATATGTGGAGCTGATTAAATTTAGACATGCTGAGGCTAGTGGAGAGGAGGAGAGGATGTGGATTTGAAATGAGGAGCTGCTCCATGCAGCCACCTTGCCTTCCTTGCATTGGGTAATCCTCCACCTGGTCTCAGGTGTAGTCCCAGGACCCCACATTTGGAGGGCAGTTTCGTTGCCTTTCTGAAAGACCAGGGTGAGGTTGGATTGAAGAAATAAAAGAAATAGGTAAAAAAAAAAAAAACATAACTTCAAACCCAGGATGGTGGTGCAAGCTTGTAATCCCAGTACTTGGGAGGCCGAAATAGGAGGATTACAGGCTGGAGACCAGACTCAGCAACTTAGTGAGGCCACCCACAACTTAGCGAGACCCTGTTTAAAAATAAAAAATAAAATCAGGCTAGGGGTGTAGCTCCAAGGTAGACCACCCCTGGGTTCAATCCCTATCGGGCGCCCCAGGCTGAACCTTCAGCCATGAGGCCCCAATAAAAGACGCCGGCTAAAAGCTGCTGGTTCGAACCTCTTTTATTATCTCTCTCTCTTTTCTGGGATCAAAGGTTTTACACACACGATAACAAACACAGTGCTGAGGTCGTCTTTCCAAATAGTGCTTTTCCTACAGACTTCCAATAACCCCTCT
>PVLC010030922.1:7101-14601 GCA_004027655.1 Graphiurus murinus
CCTTTTTTTTTTTTTTTTTGCGGTACTGGGGATTGAACTCAGGGGCGTTCTACCTCCGAGCTATACCCCCAGCCGTATTTTTTATTCTTTATTTTGAAACAGGGTCTCACTAAGTTGCGGAGTGGCTCACTAAATAGCTGAGGCTGGCCGCAAACCCGGATCCTCCAGTCTCAGCCTCCCAAATGCTGGGATTACAAGCGTGCGCCACCATGCCTGGCTCCCAGTCCTATTTTTTATTCTTTGTTTTGAAACAGGGTCTCACTAAGTTGCAGAGAACCTCACTAAGTAGCTGAGGCTGGCTGCAAACCTGCAATCCTCTGATCTCAGCCTCCCAAGTACTGGGATTACAAACGTGCACCACCACACCCGGCTAAATAAATAATTTTTAAAAAACAGGCCAAGCAGCCAAGGAATTTTCCCAAGAGATGATGGTTGAACAATTGCAAACATTCTGAGGCCCCCTCCTTCACAGAGTTCAAGGGTGTGTCCAGTGGAGATCTTGATGGTCGGACAGATTCTTCTACTGGGGATCCCTTGAATAGGAGGAACCTGCCCAATCAGACAGTAAGAGCGTCCCATGTGAGCTGCGTACCAAAGGGCCAAGCCCATTGGATCCACACTGTCCCAGCTAGGCTCATGGGATCCAGATGGCACCTTCTTCCTCCCTTGGAGAGGACACTGCATGTTGGGGTGCAGGAGCAGGAGGGCCCAGGCCAGCATGGTCCAGGTGGTCACCACCCCCACGCTGAGCCGGTCAGACACCAAGGGCAGGTGTGCATCACTGAAGCTGCCCCCGTTCCCCTTGGCCTGCGCCGAGCAGCCCCTGTGACTGAGTCCATCCATGGCTCTGATGTTCTTTCCCATATCAGCACAACCCGATGATCCTAGTGCAGCAGATCACAGACTGGAGACCAGCAGGCGATAATTTAGCACCGGTTTCCAAATAAAAAATAAAAAGGGAGCCGGGCGTGGTGGTGCACACTTGTAATCCCGCATTTGGGAGGCTGAGACCGGAGGATCCGGGTTCGAGGCCAGCCTCAGCTACCTAGTGAGGCCCTCTGCAACTTAGTGAGACCCTGTTTCAAAATAAAGAATAAAAAATAGGCTGGGGGTGTAGCTCGGAGATAGAACGCCCCTGAGTCAATCCCCAGTACCACAAAATATAAATAAATAAGTAAATAAATAAAAAGGGCTAGGAGTACAGCTTAGTGGTAGAATACCCCTGAGTTTGATCCCCAGGACCATACAACAAAAACAAGTTGGTAGAGGCAAGGATGGACCCAGAAACCAAGTGGCAACCAAGGACTGGTTTATTGTGCCTCGGAGCTGGCAGCCGGGGCCAGGCGTGGGGCTGGCTGCCTCCTCTAGCGGGCCACAGCACAGAGCTGGTACGGGGACGGGGACACGATGCCAAGAAGGACCCCCTGGCTGCTGGGCCGGGGCTGCCCCTCAGGCACCGAGAAGCTGAAGCGCTGCAGGAGGCAGGTGAAGAAGAGGAAGAGCTCCATGCGGGCCAGCGGCTCCCCGAGACATGCGCGGCGGCCTGTGGGTGAGGACGGGGCTCCATCAGCCTGGGGCCTGGCCTCCAGCCCTCAAGTCACCCAGGAAGGGGCAGGGAGCCAGCACCCGGGCACCTGCTGAGAAGGGCATGAAGGCCTCCTGCTTCACGAAGCGGCCCTGCGCGTCCAGGAAGTGCTCGGGGTGGAAGCGGAAGGGCTTCTCCCAGACGGTCTCGTCCTTCAGCACCGAAGACAGGTTGATGATGAGTGGGGTCCCCTGGCAGGAGATGCCTGGCATGAAGGTGGGCCGCCGTGGGGACACCAAGACCCTCGCACTAAGCACGCGTGGGCAGACTCCAGCTGCACACAGGGACCCGCTCAGGCCACCCTCAGCCCCAAAGCTTCGAGGCCGCAACTGACCCCAGGCAGGGCTGACTGACAGGGCTCCCGTGAGCGCCCACCCTGCCGCCTGCCTGCTACAGTGGCTACTGCTACAGTGGCACGTGTTAGGTCGACTTCCCACTCTTCTGGGTGCAGTGTGATCAGTGCTGGCCTTCCTGCTGCCCCGTATCCCACGCACATTAAGACTAGGAGAGTCTGTGTCCTGGATCTCAGGTTAGGCTTCCTAAGCCCCAAACCTGGCCCAGTGCAGTGTCCATGCTGGGTCAGGGTGCAGACCTAGGGCGGCGGCCCCGGGCTTACCTTGGGGATGAGGAAGCCCTGCATTTCAACGTCGCGGGATGTCATGTGCGGCACAGTCATTGGGACAATGTCTGCGAAGCGCTGCACCTCGTGAATCACGGCCGTGGTGTAGGGCATGCGGGCCTGGTCCCCCATCTCGGGCCGCCGCGCCTGGCCTATCACCTCGTCAATCTCCTGTTGGACACGGCCTGGACAGAAGCCCCACAGCGGGTCAGAACCCAGGGTGCGCCTCACCCTCTCCCAGCTGTGTTGAAAGGGTAGGCCGTGCTGGGGGAGGCCGGTGTCCAACAAAGCCCAGGGCCTGCCTCTCTCCTCCCTCCCTCTTACTCCCGTCCCGCCCCCAAGGCGGCTCACGCTGCACATCCGGGTGCAGGATCATGAGCAGGAGGGCCCAGGCCAGCGTGATCGAGGTGGTCACCATCCCTGCACTGAACAGATCAGCAACGACCAGGCGCAGATTCGCATCATTGAAGCTGCTCTCGGGGTTCCCCTTGGCCTGCGCCGGGTATAGAGAGGGCTCAGTGGACCAAGGAAGGAAGCCACCAATGACCCCTGTTCTGCACCCCTCAGCCCAGATGCTGGGCCTCTGGGCCACGCACAGGCGCCTCCCTGCCTGGCCTCAGGCCTCACGGGACCCCCAGTCCCCAGCACTGGTGTGGAGCTGCCCCTCACCTTCTCCACCTCGGCCAGGAAGGCGTCAGTCAGGTCTCGGGGCGGCTGGGCCGGGTCCCGGGTCATCCTGTGCTCCTTCACCAGCTCATCCAGCAGGGCCATGAAGGCCTTGTGTGAGGGGAAGATTCGACCAGGTAGCCCCGGGATGCGCAGGAGCACGGGGATGGAATTCAGCACCTGTGACAGCCAGAGGCACCTGGGTCCTTCCTGAGCTCAGCGTTCACCTGGACCAGTGACCTGCTCCCTACCCATTTCCCAACTTCCATTCTCTCTGTCTGTTTCTGTCTCTCCTGGCCTGGGCAGTCAGAAGGAATATCCTACCATGGATTCTTAGGTGCTACATGGTTTCCATTGTGGGCAGGAGGCACCAGCTCTTACCTCCTGGAGCCCTGTGACCCGGGGCCCACCTCTCCCTTGACAGCTGTCTGAAACCAGCCCACCTCCAGACCCTCCCTCTTGAACACCCTCCCCACGCCCTGCTGGCTAATCCTCCTCCTGGGAGGCCTGGGTGCTGGGAGCTGGTCCTCACAGACTCCCCTGGGCCCCTCACCATGTGCCAGAAGCTGGAATTCTCCTTCATAAAGGCTTCCAGCAGGTCCAAAATCCTGGCCAAGAACGGATCATCGTACTCGAAGCGGCGGGCATAGATGAGGGAGGAGATCACGTTGCACACGGCTTTGTTCAGGAGGGCGTTGGGGCGAAAGGGGCGACCTGGGAGCCAGGATGCAGGTCAGGGGGTGGTCCCTGTCTCCCGGCTCCTCCCCATCTTGTCCCTCAGCCCATCACCCACCGTCCTGGTCGGCGAAGGCGGCACAGAGGCAGGACGCCTCCTCGCTCACCCACTGCTCCAGCGACTTCTTGCCCAGGCCGAAGTTGCGCATGGTGGACACGGAGAAGCGCCGCTGCTCACGCCAGTCTGGGCCATAGGGCGCCATGATCACCCCTGGGGATGGGAAAGCATGAGGGCGTGACCCTTGGCTCCGCCCATTTTCCCACCTCGGCTGCTAAGCCCTGCTTCCCAGAACTCTCGTTCCTGCCTAGGGCCAGGTTCATACTATTCCCCCTCCCATCGAATATGGGCCTGAATCTCTTAGGGCTCACTCGTTCTGTCTTCTCTTCCAAGACAACCTCTTTCCCTTCCTCCACTGCCCTGAGCAGTTGCCTGGTTTGCCCAGTCTGCACGGCCCACAGGTCCTCCAGTAGTTAGGCCCTGTCCTTCCTTTGGAAGGTCCCACCCGTTGCCTTCTCGGCCCCCACCCCCCGCAGTTTGCCTCTAGATCGCGGCCCAAAGCCCATGTGCTCGTTCAAGGGCATATGCGGCCGGTCAGCGGTGTCCTCGCCCCGGGTCACCAGCGCCTCGCGCACGGCCGCCAGCCCATTGAGCACGACCACAGGCTTCCAGGCCACCTGCAGGCTGAACACGTCCCCGAAGCGACGCTGCAACTGCAGGCGAAGGATCCTTGTCAATCCAGGGACCTCGCAGGACTGCAGAAACCCTAGTCTGACTGGGCAGCCTTCAGGGATGAGCAGGGCAAGGACCAGATCTGTCCTCATGCTGGGGAAGGTCACACCCTCTATGGTCGAGGAACTCTCTGGATCCAACCACTTTCTATGACCTCGAAAGGCTCAGGAAATTGTCCGGAGGCCCTTAGCCCCACAGCAGCAAAGCATCTGAAGTGTCTCTGCCTCTCAACCTCCATTTCCTGAGTGGAATGCTGCTCAGGACCCTGCCCTGCTTCCCGGCCCCAGCACCTTTTGAAGTGATAAGAGGGACTTGGGGCTTAAGTAACTTATGTCCTTTCCAACTGAATCCCAAACCCATGGCCAAGTTCCGCCCCGCCTCCTGGACTTTTCCCTCATGCACCTTTTCCCCTGGAAGACCCCAGGTGTCCTCGGGCCCTGCCCTGTCCTCCCGCAGGCAGCCTCTCAGCCCCTGGGACCCCGCCCCCGTCCACTCTGTGTGCACACACCACCCATGGCCTGCTGCTGGGGGGTCAGCAGGACCTCCGCTGCCGCCCATCACCAACTCCCTTACCTTTCTAAAGCAGTTTGGCATGTTCTGGAAATCTATCTGCAGCAGGTTGCCCAGCCCGGGCACCGGCATGGGGCCCGGTGGGTAGCGTGCCGTCCAGCGTTGGCGCCGGCGCATCAGGTCCACCAGGAGCAGGAAGATGGCCAGGCCCACGGCCACGGGCAACAGAGTGTCGTCAGGAAGCAGCCCCATGGCTGCCTCGCTGCCCGCTGGGCTCCTCTGTGCACACCTAGGACCAGGTGGGACGCTCTTAGCACACGCCGAGCTCTTGACTAGCCTGGGCCCTTCCCTTACATAGGAGCTGAGGCTGCCCTTTGCCCTGGGAGCCAACCTGCTCTGGTGACTGTGCAGCCAGAGGTGCAGAGCGGGCAGGGCAGGTGCAGGTATGGTCCTTGTCCCTCTTGTTCTCTCCAGGTGACACCCAGGGGAGGGAGGTGGACATGATCCAACAGAGAACAGCCCCTATCTCTAAACCTCATAGGGCCTATCTTTAAACCTCAGAGGGCCTCACTAAAGCAGCTAAGGCTGGCTGCGAACCTGCGATCCTCCTGTCTCAGCCTCCCAAGTACTGGAATTACAAGCGTGTGCCACCAGGCCTGGCTAGGATTAAATTTTTAACACATGACACTTGGGGAACTTGCAAACATATCCAAACTAGAGCCATGCAACTTCCCTACACCTCACACTGCACAAGTGACACGCACACTCACTAACACACCTACTCACCCTCACACCACTAGTGCATTCTCAGACATCCACCAACATGCAACACACACACACACAAACCACCCACACTCTGACAACTCACAGGAACACAGATACAAACTCGTAATCTAGGTACACAATACACACACACACACACACACACACCAGCACCAAGAGTCCTGGTCCTCAGTGGTGTCCAGGTTGCCTGGGGCTCCTCCTGGCTGGAGGCCGCCCCCACTGAGGACTGGGCCCCACCTGGTCACTGTCCAGCCTGGACTCCTGGGCTGCGGCCTGGCCCTCAAGTCTCAATCTGGGCGTCAGGAGGCAACAGCGTTGCTCTGCGCTCACTAGTTGTCCTGACTCGCCAATGAGTGGAGCCAGAAGCCCTTGCCAAGCCCGTACAAAGTCCTCCAGCCACTTCCTGAGGGACACTGTCACCCACTGCTTTCTGGCCTCTAAGTTTGTGATTAGAAACCACATGTTAGCCGGGCGTGGTGGCGCATGCTTGTAATCCCAGTACTTGGGAGGCTGAGACAAGGATCGCAGGTTCAAATCCAGCCTCAGCAACTTAGTGAGACCCTGTTTCAAAATAAAAATAAAAAATAGGGCTGGGGGTGTAACTCAGAGGTAGAATGCCCGAGTTCAATCCCCAGTACCACAAAAAAAAAAAAAAAAAAAAGAAAGAAAGAAACCACATGTTAAAGGTATTGATGAGTCTCCTCTCTGTACTTCAGAATTCTCTAGGCCTTTTGTTTTGGCACTGTGGATTGACCCAGGGGCATTCTGCCACACCTTGCAGCTCTGATTACTTTCAATAAACTTCTGAGGAAGATGCGGTTCTCCCTAGGGGAGCCCAGGACAACTATGCACAACCCTGCAACTGGGGCAGGAAGACTCCTGACGACTCTCACTGAATGCTGTTGTGACAGCGCTCCAGTGTCCTGTGCTCCCTCAGCTCTTTACAGGGTTCACTGCGACGCAGCTGCTCTTTGTCAAAGGCAGCGCTGAGCTCCAGTGGTAAACAGGATACAAAGGTTATAATGAGCCTGGCCGGGCCGCCAAACGTGGGGGTGGCGCACACTCGTAATACCAGGTCATGGGAGGATGAGACCGAAGGATCCGGGTTTCTGGCCAGCCTCCGTGAGGCCCTCCGCAACTTAGTGGAGACCCTGTTTCAAAACAAAGAATAAAAAATAGGGCCGGGGTGTAGCTTGGAGGTAGAATGCCCCTGGGTTCAATCCCCAGTTCCACAAATAAATAAATAAATAAATAAATAAATAAAAAGTTATCTAAAAACCAAAAATATTTCTCCTAGGCGAACATGGTGGTGTATGCCTATAATCCTAGCACTTGTGAGGCTGAGACAGAAGGATCACAGGTTTAAGGACAGCCTCAGCAAGTAGTGAGACTTGTCAGCCTAGTGAGACCCTATTTCAAAATTAAAAAAAAAAAAAAGGGGGGGGGTTGCTCAGAGATAGAATGCCCTTTGGTTCAATCCCCAGTAACACACAAAAAACAAAAAAGAAAGAAAAACTTTTCCTGCTGCAGTTTGAGGACATTTCTTACAGTGTCCCACCTTAAGGGCAGCTTGATTTTCTTCAATTCCCCAAACTGAGACTGCTGCGTCCTTCACAGCTCTGGATCCCAGGCTCTCGCTGCAGTCGCTATGCGGAGCCGACTCGCCGTCATCGTTTGGTGTTTGGTGTGGCGCTCGAGGCTGATGGCAGCAAAGTCACAGCAGTAGGGGAGAGCTGGTGGTGCAGCGGGCCCAAATCAGCTTGAGACAGCCAGGGAGGGAGACTGGCTTGGGGTGAGTGTGCTGTGAGAGGAGGAGGGATGCAGGGGAAGGGCTGGCCCAGTGGCAGGGGCTCCATGCTGCAGTTAAGCTAA
>PVLC010030924.1:0-19380 GCA_004027655.1 Graphiurus murinus
GACTTCTTACCAAGTCAGGAGAGTGAGATTATAGACCCCAGCTAAGTGCCAACCAGAAATGAGACCTAGCCCATGCTTGAGTTCTTGTGATATTAGCCAACTTGCTTCTGACTTCATCAGGTCCAAGACTTCTGCTTCAACTAAAAGCCACAAGTTCAACTCTTCAGTCACCAAATATTGTGCCTGCTTCTCTGCACCAAGTTATCAGTCTGGCCCTGGGTCTGTATAATTTGGTTTCTAATATTCTCACCACTCCTAGAAGCCCTTTTTTAGGCCCACAGACAGTCACTCTGAAAATAAAGCTTACGCTAAATTAACCAAATACAGAAAATCATAATAGTTCGGAGTCCAGTCTTTACACTGGATAAGAAAAGGTAGTGTATTTACATGGTGAAATTTTTTTTTCCTTGAATTAGTCAACATAGAAAATCATATCAAGTAGTTTTCTTTATTCATTTGTCTTTAAGGACATAAAAGAAATATCTCCTCCTGTTCTTCAAAACCTCTATTTTGTGTAAAAATGCATCAAAACAGTGAGTCTCCTTGGAATAAACAACCTGCTTTCTTAATTTTCACTTTGAAGGCCACAAATAATCAAAATCAAAGCTGTTACTATCATGTTTCTTTTTCTCTCCCCAGAAGGCTTCAGCATCTATAGCTGGAATTGTATGAACAACTTGTGCCAACACCTACACATGTGAAAATCAGCATTCAAGAACAAATTACCTTGGCTTTGGGACAAAATGAAACAATCAGTAATTCTTAGAAACTTGCGCAGTCTTCTCCGCCCTTCTGGCCTTAGAAGACACTTAAGGATAATATTTTCCTTTCTTTTGTTATCACCTGGAACCTGTGTTCCACCTTTCAGGTTGGAAGCAACATTTGCCAAGATTAAAATTCACTTGATCTTTAGGTCCTTTGTAAGGTTGGCAAAAGGAACTTCCTGATTCCTACCACTGAAAGCCAACAAGGCTACTGAGGCAGATACATATGGGTTGAATTTCCTTTCAAAAATAAATATTGGTTTAAATCTTAAATAAGAAAGGGTTACACCAAAAGCATTACACTGGAACTGTGTGACAGATGACGAAACCACCCATTTCCCTGTTCCCTTTCACACTCCCAACTAACAAATCCACTCTTGAACAAAGAGAGATATGTTTGACTCTTTCACAAAAAAATCTGGACTATGTCACTGTCCTTTGAGTGGAGAATGGACTCTTTTATGGCCTAAAGAGTCTGCTGAGTACACAGTAGATTTAAATATGATCCATCTCACAAGGGCAGGACAGGGAGAACCTGAAAAGGAGTTACTGATCTTGACATGAAAAATGTTGTAGGTCTCCAGCCTATACTCAAAGAATTATATAAACTAATATTTGTGCAAACCACAGAATGGATCTTAAAATAAGAGTACCTTTCATTTTAAGTATAATTCAGGAAATATACAAAAATCCCCTAAGCTACCATGGTAGCACTATATATTTTAGGGTCGAGTTCTTTAAATTAGCACAAGAATTTAGAATTTTCAAACTGAATTTAAATTTTCTGTTTCATTCTCAGCATACTCCCTTCTTCTGATGTTATCCTAAGATATTTAAGGAAAACCACAATCCCTAAACAATGATTAGTTATAAGGAGTTTTTTTTTTTTTTTTTTTTAAATTCATACCATCATTTCTACCCTTAAATTTTGTATTTTTGGTCCATACTATCCATTTACTCCCCCAGCACAGTTCACATGAATAGAAATATAAAAAGCCTTTTGATCTTCCTTTCCTGATGCTCTATCAGTTAACCTTGTCCTGTTGAGATGCCCAGCAAAGGGTGCAAGATTCAGAACTTAGAGAACCATGTTCAAGCCCCAGCTCTGCCATGGAGTACCTAGGTATCCTGACCCAAGTCACTGTGTAGCAGAAACAAGCAATACAATGCCTGCAAGTATATATTTTATACTTGTTACCAAGTCTCCCCTGGAGTTGGAGACTATACCCTCATGAGAGTCATGGCATAGAAACTGCATTTGGAACATTTTTGTGTGTATGTGTGGTACTAAAGATTAAGCTCCCGTGTGTTCTACCTCTAAGCTATTCTCTCAGCCCGACTTTGTTATTTTGAAACAAGATCTTGCTAAGTTACTGCATGTTGGCCTCAAACTTGCGATCCTCCTATCTAAACCTCCGAAGTACCAGAATTATAGGCGTGTACCTGGCTCATCTGTAACCTTTTGAATGGTGGCAAAGAAAAATCATAGAAAGTTACAGCTGGATCATTTATTTTCACTGGTGAGGAAACAGGCTTAGAAAGTCTAAGCAATACTAAATTGCAGGGTAAAGTAAGGACTTCAACTAAGATCTGAACAAAGAAAGACACTTCAGTATTTTCCTTTCTTTGCCTCATTTTTTATGTCTAACTGGAGGATAATATTACATGAATGGTGAATTAAGCTTTTCTTTGATGGGACAGGATGTTAAAGTCCCAATTATACTTTTGCACACTGTCTCCATCTTCACTCCATAGCAAGGTTCAGTTCTTTTCTCTGAGCCTAAACTGCTTGCATCTGGCATTGCCAAGGGAAGCCCACAACCGAATTTCAGTTTCCTCCACTTTCAGCTTGATTTTCCTCTCTGGATTGATGTGGGATCATTATGAGGCAATCAATGCCAAAGATTGTTGTCAATTTTCCACCGCCTTGGCTTAAATAAACACTTAATGTAAACGAGGGGCACAGACAGGGGTACCCTGGCTCACACAGATGCACTGCTGCACAGATACACAACCTCACAAAGACACACTTTGTCTTGGCTCACTTGGAGAAATCCAAGTGAAAAAAAGGAGGAGGTGGATGAATAATAAAGCCAAGGAGAAAAGGGAACTAATTTAGAGATAATGAGTGTAAGACTGCCTCAGTGAAGAAGAACAAGCAGCCGTGTGTCATTAGGTGGCAAGCTTAGCCTTTGGGCAAGATTACTCTGCAGAAGCCCCGCTCCAATTACCTGTTTTTAAGCATAAGTGAAGGGGAAATATAAAGGAGGGGGAAAAATACTTATTCTCCCTAAACTGTAGAAACATTCAGAATTAGCTATCACCCTTGCAAAGAGGCTCTTTCTGCAATTGTGGTGGTGAAAGGTAAGAATCCGCCATGCCCAAGGGAAGCCAGGCATTTAGTCATGCGACAGAACCTTGTTTTTTCCAATGGTCAAGAAAGAAACTGAGAAGCAATGAAAGCATTCCCCGATATTTGCATCTTGCCACAACATCTGGGGATCTCAGAAGCCTGAATAAAGCAGCAAGCCTCCATCTGAGGTGACCTGCTCACAGCATGGGTCAGGTCATGAGAAAGGGACTCTTTTACCACTAGGCTTGATAACAGGGCAGGAAAGCCTGCTGATGAGAAAGCCCTGAGCCTCCCACAATGAACACAAAAGCCTGGTTAAGGAGCACTTCCAAAGTCATTCCTTCCCCACCCTGCCACTGTGTATAAAGGTAGGGGTTGGAAGATAAAGATGATCAGGAAAAAAGGAACCATAATAAGAGGTTTATCTCTGAATGACTCCAACTTCCCTGCTTCCCAGCTATCAACTCTATTACAACTGATTGCCTTATCTAATCTCAGCCCAATTTGGGAGTAATTGTTGGCTCTTACAAAGGTAAGCAGGAGATATTCTTTTCACAGTTGCCTGCTTTCCTCCAGTGTCCAGCAGTCCTAAAATCCCCTTTAATAAGGATTACTCCCATGTAAGTCAGCTTCCTTTTTTCATGCTATGACAGTGTCCCTTGTAATCTGGCCAAGTACAAAAACCATGTAGCTAACAGGTGTGTATTTCCTGCCTGCAGGTGGATTTGCCAGCTGCTCCTCAGATTCCAAAATAGGTGGAAGCATCGCCACCAGGGAGGGTTGGGGCTGTGTCCTTTCCCTCACCCTGTCTCTCACAGGGAAAACCAAGTTTGAGAAGAATTTCTCAGAAGTGCAGGACATGTTCATGCTCATGTTCTGCAGGAAGGGCACAGGGAGTCATGTTAGGAAGGCTTCATAATTCCAAAAAATATCAAACAATATTTTTAATTCAGCTTTTGAATCAGGAGCATAGCCTTCTAAATTATAAAAAAAGACAAGTAATTGTTATAGCCATTGCTTAGCTTTGAGATAGAAGTTTCCATGTATGCTTTAGGCTTGTACTTCTCAACCTTTGGAGTCTATGAAAATCTGTTATGCACCATTTGAGAATCTCTGGCTTAGAAAGCCTGTAAGTATTTGGGCTTATTCCTATCCAGGTCTCCTGATGTCATCGCCTCTTAAACATCCTGGCTTTATTTGTCTTATTCAGAGCAGAATTCCTCACTGTTAAATCAGACCTCCCTTAATTCCACAACCCCACAAACCACTAAGAATGGGAGAAACTGATCAAAAAGGAGCCAAGATTGCACCCACCTCACAGCTAACGTTGCATACCATGAACGTTCTCAAACTTCCGTCTTTAGTCCTGGCCTTCCCTGGACTTTAGGTCCCAGATGTTTGACTCCACCTGGGTGTCTGACAGACACCTGAACAAGAACATATTTAAAACAAGCATTTCACATCTTCCCTCACAAGCCTGCTTTTCCACCCATATTTCCCATTTTGAAATATAAAAGAGGACTGAGTCATAAAAATAGCACTTAAGAACTTTAGCAAAAGATGGGTGTGGTGGTGCACACTTGTAATCCCAGCATTTGGGAGGCTGAGACAGGAGGATCCAGGTTTACGGCCAGCCTCAGCTGCTTATTGAGGCCCTCTGCAACTTAGAGAGACCCTGTTTCCAAATAAAGAATAAAAAAATTAGGGCTGGGGTTGTAGCTCAGAGGTAGAATGCCCTAGGGTTCCATCCCCTGTACTGCCAAAAAAAAAAAAAAAAAAAAAAGAACTTTAGCAAAGCAGTGTAAAACTCCAGCAACCAATTGCACTGGAAAATATTAACATCTAATCAGATCCAGTTTATAATTTCAACTCCCTTACTCATAAGATCAGAATATAGGATACTTTATGAAAACTCTGGGCCTCTTTTTTCTCAGCTCTGAAAAGAGGGCAGTCAAGCCTATATCAATTATGTCACATATTCAATGAGGTAATTCCTATAAAAGAATAAAAGGACATAGTAGACTCAAAACAAATACATTTTTTCTCTAAGGCAAGTCTTGGGTTAACACAAGTGAGCTAATTACTGAATTCTTCCAGAGAGATAAAGTTATGAGCAAAGACATACAGGTAAGGGAATGAGTGTTCTATGTCCCCACAGCCTAGGAAAAGAAGGGAAGACAGTATGGAGAGCATTTTATTGTTGGAGAAAAGGGTCTTGCCATTTTTATTCAAGACTACACCAAAAGAGAATATAACGTAGGCTGAAATCATATCCCTTAGCTAACAAATTGACAAAATAGCAATGTGAGCACTCTACTGTATCCTAGTACAGCAAATACATTGATGCAAATGGAATGGGTCATGCTTCATTCCTCCTAAAGTATAAGCACTTTTATTTTTTAAAAAAATTGCTAGGTTATAATCCTTAGCCTTTTTCTTTCTTTTTTTTTTTTTTTTTTTTTTTTTTTTTTCAGTACTGGGGATGGAAACCCAGGGGCATTCTACCTCTGAGCTACACCCCTAGTCCTATTTTTTATTCTTTATTTTGAAACAGTGTCTCACTAAGTTGTGGAGGGCCTCACTAAATAGCTGAGGCTGGCCGGGAACCTGGATCCTCCAGTCTCAGCCTCCAGAGTACTGGGATTACAAGCGTACATCACTATGCCTGGCTTCCTAAGCCTTTTTCACTCTGGGCACTTAAGAAATCACATTCAGTTCTTTTAAACACCTAAATACCCAAAGGTGTTATGATAAATAAAACTGGCTATTTATTCTGAGAGGGAAGAAAATAAGCATTTATCAAATGTCAGCTATACACCATATGCTTTTATTTACTTATCTCATTGGTCCTTACAATGGCCCTGCTGTGGGGATGTTATTAATCTCAGCTCAGCAGGTGGAGAAACCAAGTCTCAAAGACTTGCCCAGGGTTTCACAGAATTTGTGGCAAAACTGAGACTCAAGCGTATGTTTGCCTAACCCCAAAGTGCAATGCCTTCCTATTACATGATTCCAATGCATTAGATTTTTTTTTTCCTATTTCCTACTTTTCACATTTAGTTTTGTTCTATTTTCTTATCTCTATGGATATATTCTGAATCTTCCAATCCAAACATGATTTCTGTTCAACTTATCATTAACAACAGCATAGCAAGCAATTCACATCAAATGCATACAAAATTTAAAAATAATTCATTAAAAGGTATCCTATGTCTTGAAATGTTCTCATACATATCCCTATATTTTTCCTCAGTACAAAAAAAAAAGCCAATGAAAATAAGCAGCAAGAAGGAAATCTAGTTAATATGCTGATTACTGTAAGCATAGATTTTTATCCTCCCAATGACTTTCAAATAGTAGCCAGGGTATCCATTTTATAGATGATGTATACAAGGCTCAGAGTGACCTAAGTGATTGACAGTACCAGGATTTGAATCCTCGTTTGTCTTTCTTCAAAACCCTTATTCTCCTCTTATACCAGGCTACCTTGCCTTCAAGACATGCCCAACACACACACACACACACACACACACACACACACACACCAGCATTTTAAAAGTACTTAAGATTTCAGGTTAACATCAAAAGATACTTCCTCTCTCAAAATTTCTGATTCTCTTTCTTGACCTCTTCTATCTTAATGACTGCATACTTAAGTCTCCATATTGCAGACTCTACAAAAATCAGTAGGTAGCACATTGTTCCTTCCCGTTAGAGGCTTACAACCCAGAAAAGAGGGAAAAGATTAGCCATGAGTTGACTCTAAAATCTCAGAGCATACGTCTAAGTAAATGTGGGATGAATTAAAATATCAAATGCAAAATAAAACATAAACTAGAAAAATATGACTAATCTTAAAATAAGGAATGATTTTATAAAAATTAAACAATAGAAGAAGACAAAAGGAAAAAGCATAATGTATCTGATGACTTTCTTTTACTGTTAAAGGTTATTATATTCATTTATAAGTTCCCATTTTCCATAATGGTTTCCAGTTCTTTTCTATTGGGGTGTTTTTCCCCCAGCTAATTCATAAGAGAACTTTATATATTTAAAGACAGTTCTTATATGCCACATATCTTTAAAATATTCCTTCCTAGATGACCATTTGCTTTTGAATTTTTTTTTTTTTTTTTTTTTTGCGGTACTGGGAGTTGAACTCAGGGGCATTCTACCTCCGAGCTATACCCCCAGCCCTATTTTTTATTCTTTATTTTGAAACCAAGTCTCACTAAGTTGCAGAGTGCCTCACTAGGTAGCTGAGGCTGGCCGCGAACCCGGATCCTCCGGTCTCAGCCTCCCGAATGCTGCTTTTGAATTTTGATCATGGGTTTGATGACTGGATTTAATGTTTGTTACATTCAATCTTTCACATTATTCTTTCTTCCTTTGCTTTAATTTTACTTAGAAAGACCATTCTAATCTTGATATTAGATGATATATTTTTCAAGTATTTTTAATGTATTTTATCATTTACCATTCTATTTAATCTGGAAGTTATTTGGGTATATAATATTAGATAAGACTCTAACTTAAAATATTTTAAAATAGTTACCCATAACTGTTGCAGGAAATATAGTTTCTCCCATTAATATGAATTATCATCAGTATTTTATATTTAAATCTTAATACAGTAAAATTTCTCAGCTTTCTATTCTGTTCCACTGGTAACCTTCTCCTTCACATCCTCCATTTTTCTTCTTCTTTCCACCTCTCTTTCTCCACTTCTTCTTTTTCTCCTTTTCTTCCTTTAAATTACCTCACACCATTGAAATTTTTTGAACTATAGAATAATACATTCTTGATTTCCAAAATAATTCATTAAGAGGCAGTTTGTACCTTGTAGTGGTAAGAGAAAAGAATCTGGCTTTGGTTAGAGGCAGGAAAACAGGAAGAAAAGAAACAGATGTGAGAATCTGTGGAAAGAAAACCTGTTCTATGCAGCAGTCATCTAGGGTTGGGACCTAACATCAAATACAGCTGATCAAGATGGATGTTAGCATTATTAAGAAATAGGGTCAGAAGCCAACATCAAGTAGGAGTGTGATGGGGTGCCGAAATGTACCCCAAAAATAAGGTAATATAAAATCCAGGTTCTTGATATTGTGAAAAAAAGAATTTTAACACATATCCTTTACAACATCTGGCAGGTTTAATTTAAAGAAAAAACTGGGAAGGAAAAAACTTAGATGCAGAGAAAAAGGAAAAGGGAGACAGGGGTCCCCCACGACCAAGTCCTAGGGCATGTTTCCCCGATCACGAGCAAGCACCGAGAGAGGGAACACGTGGAAAATCCAGGGGGTATATGAGAGGGCGGGGTCCTCATTTCCAGCCCCTCTCTCTCAGGTTTCAAGTATTCGATAGGTTGGGCTCCAGGTGAGAGCTGACTCCTCCTCTTTCCGGGTGTGTGCTGCTTTAGGTGGGCTGGGCTCTTTAGGAATTTGATGGTACGTCTCAGGTGGGCTGGGCTGTACGTCTCTCTTGGGCCGAACCAAAGGAAACTTCCAAGGGGTGGAGTTTTGGATTAACACTCTCCAGATTTTTTAAAAGGCTAAAAACTATATTTTTATGAATTTTTCCGATACCTCCTTCTACCTCACATTTCACTTCTAAGCTACCTCATCAGGAGGAAGAGAGAGATAATGAGATTTGGAAAGGACTGCTGATTGTCCTGTATTTTACAATCCTAAATGAATAAGTCCTAATGATGACCTTGAATTGGAGGATGGTTCCTTGTCATCAAAGTAGCTTTGGAGATTCAGAAGGAAAGCTTACTATGCCTAGGACACAATTGAACAACCCTTAGAGAGTAAAAAAATAAATTTTCCACACATTCAGAAAATGCCCATGCATGCATCCGTTCTCCAACAGAATGAAAACAAAATGCATGCTATAGATCATGCTATTAACAGAATTTTTAGTCTTAGTTTTCCCTCTATGAAACAGAAGATACTATCCTAGAAGGTTGTTGAAACTGGTAGGATTCTGGTGACTTTATAGGGAAAGGGCATCTGCAGCCCTCTATAGTCTTCTAGTCCATTCACTCCCACCCCTGCTTCTCACTTTCCAGGTTTCTCGCATGCCACCGATTTTAACACTACTCAGGGATCCTCTCACCCCTACCCCCTTCATTGAGCAGCTGCAATGCAAGAGGAAGGATAAACTGGGATCAGCAGACAACAGAGGGAGATAAAAGCCTGACCAAATGAGGCTTTGGGTCAAATGAAACTGTTATCTCTATTTGGTGACCGAGACTATAACATTCCAAGCTCATTCAGAAAGAGTTCTTTGATTGATTTGACAAAGGTTTTTGGGGAATGTCATTCATTAGTATGAGGACTTTGTCATGGTTCAGTAACCACTAAGATAGCTTCTTTGGATGATCCTGGTTACACCTATACAACAGTCCCTGATTTATTACAGTGACATTTTTTCTCCTTTAAAGGAGAATTCTTTATTTACATGCAATCTAATGGATGAAACTATGAGCATTCTATTGTTTTCCTTCCTTCATCTCCATTCTCTGGTATTGGCAAATTAATCTTGTATGGCCTTTTCTTTTCTTCTTCCTTGTCTACAATCCTCAGTGTGTGTGTGCATAATTTGTGTTTGGTTACCTCTTCCACTTACTACCTGATTCCTCCTCTGAGTACTTTCTCTGAAGCATTGTGGCAAAGAAAGAAAAAATAATTTTATAAAACTACATTCAAGCCTGGGCCCTGGTGTCTGTTCTGTCCCTAATTAATCTTGTGACCTTGACCAAGTACTTTCACTTTTCTAGTACCTCCTCTTCATCTAGTTGAGATGATGACACTTTGCCCCTTCCATCTCCAGATCTCTATTACTCTAATTCAAACCATAGTAAGTAGTAAGATATGATAAAACCAACATATGTATCCTAATTTTTATTCACTTGTAATTGACAAATGAATGAAAGTTACACTGTTCAATATGGTAATGACTAGCCACATGTCACTATTTAAATCTAAATGTGAGGTAACTAAACACCAGTGAAGCAAAGGAGCTTCACTTGGGAAGGAGCAGGAAGAAGGAGAATCAATGAAGGAATCATCTCCATTGACAGTATGTCCATCTGTGAGAATACCAATGCCAATCTCAATACCCTGTATGGGGAAGGGGGAGAATGGGAAGGGAACCAGAGAAACTCCACCAAGTGCTGTGTGCATGTATGTCACTATCACAGTGAGCTACATTTGATGTGAGACTAGAATACACCAATAAAAGTATTTAAAAAAAAAAAAAAGAAAATGAAACTATTTTAAAAATTTGATCCCTCAGTTGTACAAACCACATTTCAAGTGCTAGAAAGCTGCATGTGGCTAGTGGTTACCTTAATCGGACAGTACGGACTGTAGAACATTTACTTTCAAATGGAAAGTGCCATTTAACAGCACTTTGAACTGCCTCGTCTGCTTTAAACACCTTGCAAAATGCAGACATGGAAATGACAATCCTTACCTTGAAGAAGCTTGCAACTCAGAAAAATAATCCAGACATGCTTGCTGTTGTAAAAACCATCTTGTTCAAGACTGCATTTCAAAGCATGCTGAAATGTAGAGTATTGACTCATCAGACCTCTCTTCTCCTTAGTTCCCACATCTGTAAAATGAGGAGACTATACCAGAAGATCGCTACATACCCTTCTACTTTTAAGATTTTATAATCCTGCTAAATCTACAAGTTTACACGATTCTCTTCAGTTTAAGGAAATAGTAAGATTTAAACTTGGTCTCAAATCATGTTTGAGGATGGTATGAACAGAGAAAACAGGAGAAGGCATATGTGGAAAATGGTAAACTAAAGACAGAACATTCCCAAACAAGTTTAAGGTCAACCAAGAAATCCCCCAACACTGATAGTTTTTAAAGAAGATTTAAATGATCATAAGTCAGGAGTGAGGCTTCCTCCTTAGGTTGGGTCTGTTCATCTCCAAATGTGTCCCATTTTGAGAATATGAACTGGTATATTTGGAGGTGGAGAAATTTGGGAGTATATAAAAAGGAGAAAGGACAGAAATTATTGGTTATGTTATGGTATACAAATTAATAAAAACTTAGCTTTGGACCCTTTTCCTACTGGGGTGGAGGGAAGGGAGGAAGGAACCATTAGGAAATACTATTGGAGAACTTGCAAAAAAAAAAAAAAAAAAGAAACCATTAAGATATCTCTACTCTGTTGATGATTATGTATTTTTATATAATGATTTGGGATAGCTGAAATTACTTCAACTTCTGCCAGATAAACCTAGACTTCATCATAGGCTACATTGGTTCAGAATCTCCTGCAGCATAGTTCTGATCTCAAGGCTAAAAACATAATCAAGCCATTCCCAGGAGCAAAATAGTATAGTTTCCACAGGACAAAGAATGTGTTCCCTGCCTACATAGAAGGATGTCCTTTCAACATGTCTACCTTCCCTGGTGGGAACAAGTTTCAGCAGTCTGTAATCTCATCAAAGGAAGCCAAGTGGCAGAGACTTTCTCTACAGGGGAGCTAATTGGCATGGCTTCCTTTCTTTTCTTCTAGTCCCTATTCATTGTTTTCCTGGGGACAAGCTTCCAAGCCATTGAAATTTCCCTTGATCCCTCTCAACCTTCAATCAGATGTGAGGAAGTGATGATTTCTCTTGGTTTCTTCCTTTTAAACTCATTTCTTTTCAACTAAAGGGTTTAGTTGGGTCTTAGCACAATACATGGTCAGCCCAGCATTTGGCATTTTGCAGTCTTGGAATGGGTCTGGATGCAGAGGTCTCCAAAAGAGTTAACTTCATTCAGCAAATTTTCCTTCAGGTCCTGGCAAACAGTTCTAAAAAACAAGATAATCTGATGTCCTCGGGATGTATCAAGAATCTTCAAGACTAAAAGCCATATAAAGCAAGCTGCACCCCAGCTGAACAATTCAAAGCTGAAACTCTCCTTTTCAAAAGAAAGAGGGCACAATGGCAAATTCCCCAGCAATGTAAGCAAGTTTATTAGACAGGTTATTGAGTCCACACATTTTTACCTACAGAGTATTCCTAATAACCCTTTTTCTGGACTTCTTTTTTCTCATCTTCCCAACTGATCAGAAGGGCACAGAAATACTTCTATACAAAGAAATTCAGACAAATGATGACCTCTTAGCTAAACACTGATTCATGCTTAGCAGGTGAGTCATGGTTTCCTTCCTCTCATCCTGATGATCTTCAGGCTTTGGTCTCTCTCTCTCTCTCTCTCTCTCTCTCTCTCTCTCTCTCTCTCACACACACACACACACACACACACACACACACACACACACATACACACACACACTGAAAAACCATTCATTGTTAGGAGTCCTGAGATAGGTTGCAGGGAGCTTGTATGAAGTATAAGAGGAACATCTGAGTTTACCCTTTTGAATTAAAAGGCTTGGGTTTTTAGTGACTACTAACTGGTGAAGCATGGTAGCCCTTTGGATATTACTATGAGGACAACAGTGAGTCAGTGAGGAAGCAGTCAGCCAGAAACATGGCGATGCACATTCTGTTCCTGCTACATGTGAAATTTGGAATTGTGTTGTCTCTGACATGCATTATCCTGCTACCTGCTATAATGTCAGTTATATTACAACACAGTTAGCCAAGACAGACCAGACATTGTGTGGCTTCAAAGGTCTTCTTATTTTGCTTTTACAACACCCACTTAGGGATGGCAGTAGCTGAAATCTGAGATGGAGAAATGCTTCTGAATTAGTTGGAAGCCTCCTGAGCCTGCCCAGTTAATTATAATCTTTATAACCATCACCCAGTCACACAATCAGTGTTAGCAGTTGTCAAATGATAAAGTTTCCTTTCCTTCTTCTTAAGGTCCCTTAATGCTAGAAAGGCATCCTGTGTTGCATACATTTTCTAAACAATGTATTGAAGACGTATTTAAAGACTTCTATTTACAAGCACCAGAAAACAGCTGTTCAACGCCAAGTTAGAGATCTTGGAGAGTGCCAGGGAAATAAACACTGAACCATGTAATGATTCTCATAAATAGTTGAATTTATCTCTTGGCAACTTTTCACAACACCTTCAGCAAACAGGACACTCATGCATGAAAGAGAAATAATTAGGCACATGCCCTTAAGTGACAGGCTTTAGAAGACAGAAGAAAGGCAGCCTTTACCCGGCTGCCACCAGCCCCCTGTCGCCCATGCCATTTTAAAAATCAATCCGTATACAGGCTAAGACAAATATCACTCTCTTCAGAAACACTTTTTTGTTTTTTGGAACTCTTTTTTGTGTGTGTGCATTGTAATTACACAACATAGGGAGGATCAGAGTGACAAATACATACATGCAGGCAGCAGACATTGTGTTTCCCTCTGGTTCTCCCCCACTCCCCTTGCCATAGATGGTCTTTACATTGATACATATAACTTCATGTATAAACAAAGGAGTGTTTAAATAATTTCCATCATCAGATCTCTCCTTTCTCCTCCCCACCTCTCCTTTTTTGCACCTCAGGAAGATATTTTCCTCCTGGAGAATCCTCTGAAGATTCATTCCAAAAGCATTATAAGCTTTTGGCAGCAATAAAGCCATGTCATTCTCTTGCTTATTCAAAAAGGAAAACAAGGGAAAGGAGATAGAGAGAGAGTGAGAAAGAGATAGAGAGAGAACATAGAGAGAGAACATAAGAGTGAGTGCCCTTCCTAACACTGCATAGGAGCAGTCAACACTGCCTTCTGGACTTAATAATGACTTGAAGCATGGCAGGCGACATCCTGTGTGGAAAATCAGTAGTTAGGCTGCAACTCTCTGAGCTCCAGATAGGGGTCTTGCTTTTTAGACAACACTGAACTCCAGACTGTCCAAATGGTTCCCTAACATCCTAGTCTATGGATTATATAGAGAATAATTTAAACATAATTTGCAGAAAAGTCTTTTCACTTAAGTGGGATTTACCATACTGAAATTATCAGATGGCACTAAAATTTTATACAGGTGCTGAGACAGAAAATATTAGGTTTTCTACTACCAGAATTAGCACTAATGTCAGGCAATAGCAAAGGTAGGGGAGAAGTGCTGGAGCTAGGCTCCAAGGATCTGTGCTCAAGTACTTTTGTGTACTTAAGATTTTCTCAGAAAATCTGAAAATTATCTTGAATACATATTTGCTGTGCCCAAGCTCCTAGACTAGTATTAAACTGTCTGCAATGAGTATTTTCCAGCAACACATTGATATTTTAAGATCTCCTAGTCTGGGGTAACATGACTGGCCCTGATATATGCTAGTCACCCTTTTACTGATGAAACAGGTGATTACAAGTGTCTGGGTCCTCTGTCACATATGTTTTAGGGGAATCCCTGAATCCAAGTCAGGATACCACTTAGCTCAAGATGAGACCATGGTACCCACATGAAATACTTTTCTTTCTGGTGTTTTCATCATGACCACACTCAGTGAGGTGGGTGAAATCATTCAACTTTTATGGGTAATTAGCCAAGACTAATAAAGACTAAGTCACATGACACCACTAAGTGGCAGAGATGGATGTTCTCTCAATTCACTCTAATTTCCTTTATCTCACAATGGCTTCAATACACTATACTTGAAAATTCAGATTATCCCTGATACATGATAAATACATTACAAATAACTAATATGTTATCACAAAATATACTTAATGTTTCTTCTTCTTTCTGCATTTACCAACTTGTTTTGATCTTTTAGTATGTAACTTACTCATTACATCAGCTTTTGGATGGTAAGCAATAAACTAAGCTATAGAATTATTTACTTCATGACTAGTGATAAATCAGTGTTACTAGTATTTATTAAAGTCCTAATAAGTGTATCATTCAGTTAGTGAACACTATTCCTGTGCCTTACAACTTATGTATGTGTGCATGGGCTCAGAGAGCTCATATGACTTGCCCATAATAAGCAGTGGAATACGGTCGTCAGTCCATCAGAGGTGACATGGCTGACAGTGCTGCACATACTTACATCTCACAAGTTTATGGAGCTATGAAAATGATTTCATCATTTAAATAATAAAATCAGGAAAGGAAGTGTTTCTAAGTAAAATTGTGAGTATCATATAAGTATGTTTATTTTAAGGTGATATTTGGATAATCTAATAGTAACTTCTCGTAGGGCACTTATGGGGGGGAAATACACCAAGGGATGTGTACATGTATATTTGTATCACTTTGAATCTCATTATGATGTGTAGTTGCGTTGCACACACGCACACACACACACGCACGCACACACACACACACACACACACAACATCAAATAGAAACCAACAGGACATCTTTGAGACATAATGTGGAATGAAGTTAAAGCTTTACGATGTCATTGATTTAATGACAAAAAATCAAAGCTAATCAAGTTGAAGATTTAAGATGTCTACTGAGCAACATTTATTGAAAATAAAGGCTGAATGTAAAGATTTAAAGAATATCCACAGTTATGGAAGTGTAAGAAATGGGAACTATTAAGTGCCTCCAATCTGCCATATATTACCTCATTCTTTCCATGCAGAACACTTGTAGGTGAATATTATTTGACCCCATTTTATGGGCTAGAGAATTAGTTGGGCAAAGATATGTGGACTATAATACAGTAACATATATTGTTACATAATAACAAATAATATTTAGCTGATACCAAAACATATCATGTCTCCCCTAAACTGCTTTCCCTCACAGGATGAAGAAGAGACAATGGAGTCTGAAAAGAATGATGAGAAATGTAAGAAAACAACCCTTAAAAAATGCAGTGTCATAAAATTCAGAGAGAAGAGAGACTTGAGAGTGTGGATGATCAACAGTATCCAATAGAGCAGAGATATTACAAAATGAAGGTAGTGAGAGCCACAGTTCAGGAGTTTAATCTGTCTACAGTTGTGGTGCCTCATGTAATTAATATATTACACGATGATTCTAAGGCCCAATATGTCATTTCTATCTATGGCAAATAAACCTTACTGAATGCATCAGCAGGCTGTACACCTCCTGCAGTTCACCACCAAGACCTTGTTTGCTCTTGCTTATAGTGCTAGCATAAGACATTTGGATAAGTAAACAAAACCTCTTGACCAGTTCTAGGTAATCAGTGCTAACCATACATCTTGCTAAATCATTGTGTATAAATGGCCACAAATATAATTTCACAGCTGAAACATGTAGAGCGAACCAGAAAAGAAAGTTGTTAGAACTGTCCTATTGGGATGCATATCATTTAGGGTGTTCTCAGATACAACTAATAGAATACCTATATTAAGGTGGAACTAAATGATAACAGTATTTATCATCTCCCATAATAAGTGCAGAGATAGGACAATTCCAGGATTGGGTCAGTTGCATGACAATGTCATCAAGGACATAGGTGTTTTCTATCTAGCCAGGCTGTCATCTTTATATGATGACTGTCTCACTCCATTTGGTGGCAAGACAGCTGCAGTAATTCTAAGCAGATTCAACCTCTTCCAGCAAAAATGTAAAGAGGTCTTGCTTTTCATGAATTTCTTTTCAATATGGATGTGGTGTTGATTCTTTCTTAGAAACTCCCCAGTCTACATCCCTTCCAATCCCCTAGACCATGCCTCAGGCCTATATGCTATCTCAGTGGCTTTCAAACAGTGGTAATTATACCACTCACCCCTCCAGAGACACTTTCCAATGTCTGAAAAAACAAAATTTGTTACAACTAAAAGAATAGTACTATAATCTGGGTAGAGGCCAAAGATGCCTGTCAATATCTTGCAATGCATAGAACATTTTTTCCACAACAGATAATTATCTGGCCCAAAATGCCAATAGAGCTAAGGTTGAGAAATCTTGCCACTAGCTATAAAGAAAGAAAACTCTATAAAAAATAAGGACATATTCATCTGACATTTTGCAAGCAAATTGTCACAACAAGGAAGAGCAGTCTGGGAAGAATGGCTTCAGGGTAAGGGAGCAACATTGTCTACTTGAGAGTGTAACAAGGGCCTGCCCTTAAAGGAGGTAGAAGGGAAAATAGAAGACGTCAACTAAGAAGAATGTTCATAGGAAGAACTAAAGTTTGATGGGTTTTGTGGGAGATGGAGTGTCAAAGTAAAAGCAATAAAAAATGACCCTGTGGTTAGAGATCCAGTTTGATGGTCCCCTTCATTCTAACTCAACTCACACAATAAACTTGGCAACAGATGAAGAGTATTCCCACTACGGATTTGTTATGGATTGAGTTGTAATTCCCCAAAATTTATTTGTTGAAGCCCTAACCCCCACTAGCTCAGCTTATTTGGAGGATATAATTTTTATGGAGATGATTAGGTTAAGGAAAGGTCATTAGTGTGGGCCCTAATCCAATATGACTGGTGCCATTATAAAAAGGGGAAATCTGGGCATAGAGATAGGCATAGATGGAAACAATGGGAAGAGACCAGGAAAAGACAGCCATCTCCAATCCAAGGGGATCAACCTGGAACAGATGTTTCCCTCACCTCCCTCAGAAAGAATCAACATAGTCAACACTCAGATTTCAGACTTCTACCCTATAGAAATGAGACAATAGATGCTTGCTGTTTAAGTTACAGGTGTGTGGTTCTTTGTGATAGTAGCCCTACCAAACAAATACAGAGTTGTAGAACACAACATCACTTGACCTTAATGGTGACCTCTGTGGTTCAACATCTGAAGGTACCTGGTTCCTTTTACAGTAGGAACCGGTAGGTTTGGGTAAAGATGCTAAGCATTTGTATTAGGTGGAAATAAGACCACTGGCTAATGTACCTGTGGCCATTGTTCAATGAAAACTATGAGAAATAGGGTGAAGTTACTAAATACTATTTAAACACTAATGCAATTGGATATAGTTTTATATTTTACTCTTATAATCAGGAGGTTAGCAATTTTGTAATCACAAATAATCTGAGTATCCAGGCTTAAATATTGTCTCCTAATTAGCCTTTCTGAGTTTCAACAATTCCTATAACATAGAAATAGTAGCTATGAAGTCCTTGGCCTACTTCCTGGTATAGAGTGTAACATTAAAAAGTGTCATTATTATTATATTCAAACTGTATCACAGGATATGAGAGTATGTGGTATAAGCCTAATGAAGTTAAGTTTGGCCTACTTAGTTTTATTTTTAAAATTTACTGAGTAGTTTTGTCAGATCTATGTCATTGTCTGCACATGCTGACATGGTCTCATGTAATCATCATAATCCTTTGAAAAGGATTCCATAATTATTAGTTATATCATCCCCATTTACAAATGCAAAAAGTGAGGCTTAGGGGGTCAGGTAATGCAACCAAGGTCAGTTAGCTAATTGAGTGGCAGTAGCAGGCCAGAAACCCAAGGCTTTGTAACCCCCCACCCCCCAGTCCATGAGTTCTCCACAACTAGGGTGTCCCTCTCCCTTCCCTATCAAAGAAAGAGGAGAATAATTTTGCAACTATATTTGGAACTGTAACAAGTGGAAGTTGTCAGGAACTATGGTGTTGATCCCAGCACATGGGGTTTTGGACCTTGGCTTGCCAAGTCTTCCTCCTTCCATGCTGAGCTCTAATAAAGTGGCCTAGTATTTAGGCTTTGGGGAAAATTATAATTAGTATGGGGGAAACATGGGAATTGCCTCCCGTGACATTTCCCAAACAACCAGGCTAGTAACGTGATGAGCTGGGGAGGAGGGTGAGCATTATGCGCTGGGAGAGAATGGCCTCCTCCTACCGCCCCCTTGCCTTCTGGTGCAAGGGCACAGCTGGTGTGTCTGCCTGCGTTCCAGGCTATATACCCGTTCTGACCCCAGGCTTTAGTCCATATGGCATTGCCTCCCTGAGTAGAACAGGAAAGCTGTTTTGTTTTATTGAAAATTAGGTTCATATATACGTAGTGTTGACAAAAGCATTATAGGAGTAAGAACCATTTGTTAACTTGTAACTTAGCAAGATGCCCTAAGAGAAGACAGAGAGCTTCAAGGAGCCAGGAAAGCGCCTGCTTGCTGTTTGCTCAATACTAATCCCTAAAATCCAAGGCCCGAAACCAGACAAAAGACAAATTACATGGCTGTTGAGGAGTTTATTTTTCCAGATGGCCAACCTGAAGCTATAGTTCACTGGCAAATTAAGTTTCCTAATACAGAGAGATCCAGCACAATCATGGGTTTAATAAAATGTACAAAGCATGCTTCTCAAACAAATTATTTGGAAATGTGGGAGATGCTAGGGAAAGTGTAGAAAGGGGAGCCCTTGCCACAGACTGGGTTTCATCTTCCATGTTTGGCCAGT
>PVLC010030925.1:0-19156 GCA_004027655.1 Graphiurus murinus
GCCCTATTTTTTACTCTTTATTTTGAAACAGGGTCTCACTAAGTTGCAGAGTGCCTCACTAGGTAGCTGAGGCTGGCTGCAAACCCAGATTCTCCAGTCTCAGCCTCCCAAATGCTGGGATTACAAGCGTGCGCCACCACGCTCAGCTGGGCTTGTCTTTAATGTGGTGAAGAATCACAGTTACTACTAAATGGAGAGTAATGAGAGCTTTGGCACATATATGCCCTATGCTATTCAGTAACTGGTAAAGATAGTTACTGAACAGTCTGTGGCTGTTGCTCGGGACCGAATTACAGTTGAAATAAAAAGGCAGGGTCGCTGGTGGTGAGATCCCAGACATTTGGGTGTAACACCTGACTAATTACCATCTTCCCAATGCTCCCCTTCTTTCTCTCCTGTGTGAGTTTATTTTCTATAAGTTCCACTGGGTGCCTGAACCATCTTTAGGCTAACATGCTTTGCGATCCATCCCCTCTCCAATCTCAGATCTATCCCATACCCCATACTCCTTCAGACTCCAGCTTCCCTAGGCCATCACCTACAGTCCTTGCTTCCCAGGTCATCCAGTTTCCAGTAGCAGAAAGGTCTCTAGGTCATCACTAAAACTCACCTTCAGGTTCCTATTCCGGGGCTAGGGGCCCATCTTCCCCAGCGCTCTATCTCAACATTGCATCCCAGGGACGGAAATGGCCAGCCCCAACAGACCTTCAGACGTCGCTGCAGGCTCAATTGCCACCGATTCCTCTTGTGGGGCTTTCCTGAATCGTCCATACAGGATTTGTTGGAGAGTCGGTCTAGACGCTACTAGCTCTGTCCGTATGGAACCCTGAGGGTTAAGGGAAGGACCAGAAAGACATGATTTATTATCCTTCAGAGATGTTTTTCTGACTTCTGTGTGCCATAAGTTAACAGAAGGTCGGCATTTTCTACATCTGCATGGATACCTGCGACTTGGAGGTGGTCACCTGGCTGCGGCCAGGTACTGACCTGGCTTCGGCAGTGCGTGCACCCGGCCACTGCTGCGCGGTCTCTGCTGCTTTGCGCACCTGGTTATTTCGGGACTAGACTGTTCTGGTCTCACCTGGCTTCTCAGGACCCCTGACTCTGGAGCTCAACCCCACTAGGGCGGAGCCAGCGGTGGGAGAAGGCCAGGTCTCCTGAAGTCGCCAGTCCGCTCCGGAGCAGCCCCTATACAGAAAGGATGCACTAAACTCCACCGCCCGGGAAAGCTCTGCCCTTTAAGGTGTTCAGAAAAGAAGGAATGAGGTCCCTGCCGCAAGGAGGAGCGGATATCCTAGGACACGCTGGTGATATTGATCCTAAAGAGAGCTGCACTTAGTGTTTACATACAAATGCCATAGAAAAAAATGCCCTCTCTGAGGCTCGAACTCAGGACCTTCAGATTATGAGACTGACGCGCTGCCTACTGCGCTAAGAGGGCGACGGAGCCTGGTTCTGGGTAAGATTCTACAGGAATCGTTTGCTAATTTCTTTTCCCAGAGCGTGGCTATCCATGTGGATTTCCAGTTTTCTTGATTGTGGTCCCTAGTTCCCCCATCCAGCACCCAAAGGTTCCTTTTTAATCCTACTCTCAATAAAGCCTTCTGTCCACTGAAGCCTTGATGACCAACAGAACAATTGTGCCTAGTCTCTGGTATTTTTCCCTCTTATTTTCTATTGATTTGATCTTTGTTTCCTCAGATGTATCAATTGATCTTTACCATTGTCTGCTCTGTTGGGATAGTAGACTTTGGCTGAACAGCAATAGAATGAATAGCTCCCAAACACACCTGCATAGACACATAGGTCTTCACCTGTCACTTTTAAGTTGCATTCCTGACCATGGTGCCTCAGAAACTCTCCTCAAATTAATCTCCACAGACTAATTTTATGATGAGTTCTTATATTTTTTCCACCTCCATGTCTTGAAAACCTGTTAAATATTTTACTCATTTAACTTGGTCTAATTTATTTATTTATTTATTTATTTATTTATTTATTTATTTATTTATTTATTTATTTTGCCACAACCTATATACCATCATTCCCATCTTAGTGATGAAACTGAGGCTCAGCAGAGCTAAATCCACATCTGAAAAGTGGCAAAGCCAGACCAGAAGGAAATCAGAGTTTGGCTTTCATTTTTAATACTGCAAGATCCACCTGGAAACTGCTGGAGACCACAAAATGTCTGGTGAGTTATCTAGGCTCCTCTTTCCCAATCCACCCCTTCTCTAGCAATACTGTTGGCCCACTGTGCTCCTCACTCTCCTGGGCTCATGTCCTCCATGACTAGCCCATCTGTTCCCCCAGATGAGCAGCAGTGGGCTTGCCCTTGAAATCTGGAGGGCTACATACCTCCCTTGACTAGTTATCCCAGACATTGTGATGGATTCCATTTCTAACCTTCAACTACATAAGAATTGCACTGTCTTTGAATGTTCCTAGTAATTTCAGAAAATCCCATATCTATTGAATGAATAAGTAATAAGCTCTTTAGATGACTCATGGTGGCACATGTCTGTAATCACAGTACTTGGGAGGTTAAGACAGGAGGACCACAGGTTTGAGGCTAGTCTCAGCAATTTAGAGAGATGCTGTTTCAAAACAAAATTTACAAAGGGCTGGGGTGTGGCTCAGAGGCAGAAAGTCCCTGGGTTTAATCCTGATAAATAAATAAATAAATAAATAAATAAATAAATAAATAAATAAATAAATAAATACAAACTTTGGGGATTGGCACAGCTGACAGAAAGCTGATCTAGGGCCTGATAAGTCTGCAGGATGTCCCATGTCCAAGAGATAAGGCTGGGAATTATGAAGTCAGTATCTTTAGAGGGAGTGGCATGTATAAGAATGACCAGCTGGTTGGTATGGAACTGTAAGCAGATTGGCAGAGCTCTGTCTGATTATAGTTCTGGGCCTGCAGAGATTGTCTCATTGTTGCATCCTGCTCTGCCCCTTAAATCCCGGCAGTGCCTGCGGTAGTTTGATCTTTCCTCAAAGGGCTTGAGCGTAGGTTGATAGAGAAGTGAATGCTAACTTGGAGGTGCCTATAGCCCGAGCTCCTTAGTGCAGAACATGTCTACATTTAGTGGAGTACTTGAAAGTCTACTGTCCTGCCCTTTGATCATTGGAGCCTCATAAGAACTATGGGGCACCTGCCTTGAACTTCCCTTTCACTTTTCCTCATCATAATCCCAGTCCAACTCATCCTGACCTCAGCCTTGAGTAGATAAAAGTGAAACATACCACCAAAATTAGAAAACACTTTTAAATTTAGGACTTTAGCATATTTAATTACAGGACTGAACATCCAAATCATCCTTATAAATGAAGGCTGCTGTGGGGGAGCCCAGAGACTGACTGAAATAGGGGGTAAAGAATATGATGAATTCATTTTTGCCTTTTTGTTTTCTTCTGAAAAATTCAGAACTGTGGGGGAACAATTATTTTTACATTTTATAAATTTTTGAATAGGTAACAAATTCAAACAGTTTCATATTTAGTTTTTCCTAAAAGTAATCATGTTCTCAGTGTTCCCGATGTATTCCTAGGCGGTGAATTCTCTGACACAAATGCAAGCAATGTTATAAAATGTTTATGTGTATTTCTAAAGCTACTTAAGGAATGTACATGGAATTAAGTGTTTTTGCATAACTGGCTACTTTCTATATACTCTATATTTTTTTTTAAACAACAGACCTCAAATCTCTTTGTTTTTCAGCCTGTGCTCCCCTAAGCCTACCTAATAATCTATTTTATGAATCTGCCACACTTCATTTAACTTAATCTCCTGTTGGTGGGACCTTGAAGAGTTTCCAGTCTCTTGATGTTGCAAGTAGTGCCGCAATTAGTAACCTCATATATACATTTTCTGGCACATGTTTAAAGAGATCTGTAAGATAAACCCCTAGAAGTGTATTGGCTGGGTCAGAGGATATGAGCAGCTTTGATAGATTTTGCCAAATTGGCCTTCATAGGTAGGGTACAAGTTTTGGATAAACTGACAGTAACGTAAATTGACCCTTTGTGTCATGAGGGAAATATACTATATTTTCCAAAGAGTGGAGTTTGCCTACAGTAAATACAGTTCTCAGAGAAAGTGACAGTTGTTCAAATTACCCAACGTTTTTGTGCTTACATTTTGGAGTAGGAAAGACAAACAGTTTCTTGCAAATGCCTAGAAGAAGTCCTGAGTTCTAGAAACGTGGTTCTCTGGGGTTACAGTATGAAAAACCAACCAATCAACAACAACGGGTCCTGGCTGCCTCTGTCTGCTGATGCTTCCACACATGCTGCTCTTGTACCTAGAGGAGGCAGCTGTCTTTCTTCTACCTCTCAGGACTTTTGCCACTTCTTTGTTTTATGGCCTTCACCTGGTTTAGGTGTCTGCAGAAGCTCAGTGCAGATAGGAACTCGGAATGCTTCTACACCTTAGTTGGTATAGCTCAGGATAGAGAGATCCAGGGCTCAGGATAGAGACCAGTGTCAGGTCCTGAGAGGAGGGAGGCCTGGAGCTTGGTGCAAGGCAACTCCTATGTGGGTGCAGATCTATTTAGTCAGAGGGTGGGGGTCTGGTGTGAAGAGTGTGTAAGGAGAGGAACCCGGAATAGTGGTTGAAAGGAGTATTCCTGGACCCTTAAAAGTCAAAACAAAAGAGAAATAAAAATAGAATTGGTTACACAAGACCAAGGTATAAAGGAAATCTTATGATCTTAGCAGCCTGCAGTGACCAGATCTTGCCATTGGTGATGTTGGCTGCCTCTGAGTCAGGCAATGGAAGGCCTCTGGATTTTCCACTCAAAGCTGAATGTCAGTGATAACTTGAAGTTGCACCTTGTCCTTCCTTTCTACCTCTTTTCAAGGCCACCTCTTGCAATTTCATTTTATTGGATGAGGAGCCAAATGGCTAACTTAGAAAAAGGTATTTGGGACACATGCAAGGTCCCAGAGAAATGAACCCATAGGGAGGAAAGGAAAGGGGAACTAGCACAGAAGGGTGGATGGACGATTTCAGAGGGGCTCTGAGCACTGTCGTAGGCAAAAATTCACCACTATATGATTTTACACTGGACTAGAACACGATCAATCAAATTTGCATTTTCAAAGAACGGCAGTGGTGTCTGTGCAAAGGTGGTGTAGAAGAGGTAAGTCTAAAGGTCACGAGAAGAGCTAGGGCATTACCATAATGGGCCCTGCAAAGATGCTGCATAGATTTACAAAGCAGTTATATTTAACTCATTTAGTTCTTCAACATGGATTTAATAAAGATCCATATTAGCTATTAGCCTCTGAGGCAAATCATCTGTTAATCTTGGAGGTTCAGCCATGATCAAGATAGATGTTAGCCTTACATTTTTTTGTATGAAGAGACAAAAATAAAATAATAAACTAGATCATTGCATACATAATGAAGTAAGACATCTGATATGGTTCAAGGAAAGGCTCTGAGGAGATGGTTTTCAAGTTAAATAGTGTGAAAAGTAAGGTATGTTGAAGATTCCTGAGTCTTCTAAGAAGAGGAAATAGTTATGCAAAAGCCTGGGGACAAAATTAGCTTGAGTTATTTGAACGGAGAAAATAAGGAGCTAGTATTTCTAGTTTAGATGTCCATGTAGAATTGTTGGACTTCAGTGTGAAAAAACTGCATGCAGATGATGAGGAATCTGATGTCCTGAGGTATCTGGTTTGGGAATTGCATGGATAATGGCACCTTTCTCCAAGAGGGGACATTTTAAAAACAGGGTTGGGGAGATAAATTATTGGATTAACATCATGTCCTGTTAGTCCTGAAAAACTCATGTGATATGCAAGTGGAGATATTGGTGAGGGTCAGTTGAAGGTTGGAACTCAGGTGAGGTGACCTTTAGGAAACAGATATTAGCTATAGTGGAAACCAGGAGGGCTGGTGATATGACTCAGGAGTGGAACACTTGCCTACCATGTGTGAGGCCTTGGGTTCAATCCCCAGCATTCTGAAACTAAGAGAAATAAACTATGTATGGTTGTACTACTCGATATGGTAGCCTTCGGTGATATGTGGCTATAAAGTATTCAGAATGTGGCCAGGATAAAATTAAATGTGCTGTGGGTGTAAAATACGTATCATATTTCAAAAATAGTAGGAGAAAAAGAATGTATTTGTGATTAGTATTACCTTAATTAATCGATTGTATTTTTTTATTTTTTAGAGGCATTCTACCATGCCTGGCTTATTTTTTATTTTAAAACAGTGTCTCAGCTGGGTGTGGTGGCACATGCTTGTAATCCCAGCATTTGGGAGGCTGAGACTGGGGGATCCGGGTTCGCGGCCAGCCTCAGCTACCTAGTGAGGCACTCTGCAACTTAGTGAGATCCTGTTTCAAAATAAAGAATAAAAAAATAGGGCTGGGGGTATAGCTCAGAGGTAGAATGCCCCTGAGTTCAATCTCCAGTACCACACACACACACAAAAAAATAGGGCTGAGGGTATAGCTCGGAGGTAGAATGCCCCTGAGTTCAATCCCCAGTACCGCAAAACAAAACAAAAAACAGTGTCTCAATAAGTTGCTGAGACTGGCCTTGAGAAACTGTGATCCTCCTGTCCTAGCCTCAACACCGCGCTTGGCTTAATTATTGAATTTTTATTATTTATTTATTTAAATATTCATTCATTCATTCGTTTCTTTATTTACTTTTAGAGTACTGGGGGTTGAACCGAGGGGCATTCTACCACTGAGCAACACCCCCAGTCCTATTTTTTATTCTTTATTTTGAAACAGGGTCTCACTAAATTGCCGAGGAGGGCCTCACTAAGTAGCTGAGGTTGGCCGCCAACCCAGATCATCCGATCTCAGCCTCCCAAGTACTGGGATTACAAGTGTGTGCCACCATGCCCGGCTAATTACTGAATTTTATTTTATTTTTTTGCGGTACTGGGGATTGAACTCAGGGGCATTCTACCTCCGAGCTATACCCCAGCCCTATTTTTTATTCTTTATTTTGAAACCGGGTCTCACTAAGTTGCGGAGTGCCTCACTAGGTAGCTGAGGCTGGCCGCGAACCCGGATCCTCCGGTCTCAGCCTCCCGAATGCTGGGATTACAAGCGTGCGCCACCACGCCCGGCTAATTACTGAATTTTAAAAGAAGTTTAAGGTTTAAAGAAAATTAAGCAGAAAGTATACAGTTCCCATAAGGCATACCACTCTTCCTTTCATACATTATTATTAAATAAAGATTGTAAAATCACATTAGGGCTCACTCTTTGTGTTGAACATTCTATGGGTTTGATAAATGTATAAAAACATATGTCCATTATTGTAGTATCATACAGAGCATGTAGTCATGCCAATTGATTATTGAAAGGCCTGGATCTTTTATCCTGTAGGAACTCTACCATTTTGGATTTATTTTACTGCCTCTTCTTGGTGTCCCTTTGTCACTGAATTGGTGTCTTTCCCAATTTACCAAATCAAATAATTGAGACAAGCCTTTGGGAAGAAGGAAGAAAAAATGTATTGATTTGCTAGCAAATCAGAGAAACCAGTGAATGTAAGCCTGGATTCTCCCCAAGCAAAGTAATCAAATTCCTTTTAAGAATTAGCTATTCAGGGTCATGTTGGTGTCTTATCAGAAGGGGCACAATTCATGTTTAAGTCTTCCTTGAGTCCATTCTTTTTCAGATCCACAGGCGCCAGGTTCCTTTCCATTAATAAATGGATACGAACGTATTAGGAAAGGGGAAGACGAAAGAGGAAAACTGTTAACTTTAAAACAGGTTATCTGTTAGCTGCCAAGGTCAGAAGCAGACTCCTGTTACACCTTGAGGTGTTCCAAAGCCTGGAGGATGCAGGCATTGATCCTGCTACCTCTCGCATGCTAAGCGAGCGCTCTACCACTTGAGCTAATCCCCCACTGCCAGCTTCTAATACTTTTTACCTTCTAGTCAAAGCCATAAAAGATTACCAAGCTGTATTTGTAACATTCGTTTTTCATTTTTATTAATCGTTTCCTTTTTGTTTTTATATATAATATATAATTTTATTTCTTCCTCAACCTAGAAAAAGTGCAATACAGGTAGGCATTGAGCTGGAGGCAAATCAGATGAAGGCATTTAGCGGATACCATTGAGAGGATAGGAAGAGAGAGGGACAAAAATTGGAGAATGTGGGCATTGATCCCACTACCTCTCGCATGCTAAGCGAGCGCTCTACCACTTGAGCTAATTCCCCTTTATATCTGCCCCTTTTCAGCCTATTTTAATAAGAGGGACACAAATATCACTCCAAGACTCACGTAGTTGCCAGCCTACTTAGATTCCTGAAACTTTCCTAATCATGGCATAGCTGGCACTGAAGCTCCTGAGACTGCCTCAGACCTGAAAAGCAGTGACAATCCTCTACTCTGAGCCAGAACCCTGGGAGAAAGATCACCCTAGGAAAGCCTTAGTTCTGATTGTTTCTCTCTTCCAATTAGATGAAAGAGTAGATGGTCCTTAATTACTCCAAATGCTCTGTTAAATTGCATTATTGTTTAATAACATTTTTTCCAACCCATGCCACAAATCTGGACATAAACTCAAATGTCTTTCCAATTATTGTTCCTTGTGTCTAGTATCTGTGTTTGAGTTTTTCTCTTGTTGGTTGGATTGAGATAGTTTCTTAACCTAATTCCTCCCTGAGTTGGGAGTGTTGTGCTTTATTGAATTTCAGATCATTGAATTTAGCATTTTTTTTGGTCTTTCCAGAAATACTAGATTGAGGAGCTCACTTATGTTAATTTATTTTATACTCTTCAGTATTGTGATACTTACATTTTGTTAGTTTCCCAGCACTGGTATATCAAAAGCAATAGCTTTTTACAATTTTTTATTTCATTTTATTGCCTATTTGCTTTGACTAGACCCTCCAGTACATTGTTGAATAGAACTGATAAGTAGATATCCTTTTCTTGTTACCCACCTAAGGGGAAAGCTTTTCCACCATTAAGTTACCTGTGGGGTTTCCTTGGATGTTCTTTATCAGCTTGAGGATGGTTGCTTCTATTCCGAGTTTTTTGAGCATATTTCATGACATGGGGTTGGATTTTGTCAAATTCTTTTTCAACATCTATTAAAATGGTGATTTATTTTTGTCCTTTATTTTACTAACAGGAAGCAATATCCCCAGTCTGATTCTGTGTTTCACCCCAAATTCACCTATCTTGAACCTCATTTGTCAACCCTATTTTTGACTACCCAAGTGACAGGATCCTTGCATATCAGTTCTGGGAGCAGGCAGGGGGAAGTGAGAAAAAAGTTTCTGAAGCAGCCGAAAACATGCTCATTTCACCTATCAACTTTCTGCTGAGTCTCCCATTATTGTGACCAAAGAGTGGATCTAAATGTGTGTCATGGCTCTGGGGCTACTGCAGGGTCGTCTGCGCCCTGCTTTAGGACAGCAACAACCTCGGAATTTCCTGAGTGTTTTTCTTTCCTGTCCATCCTCTCCCTTTCCCGGGTGCCGGTTTTAAAACCACACAAAAGGCATAAAGAATTTTTCTCCAGCCTTCTTTCCGTCTCTACTCGGGGCTCAGTGCGCAATTAAGTTCTAAGGACGCTTGGGTTTCTCGTCAGCAGGTTCTTCCAGCCTAAGCAAAGCGCGGAAGAGAATAGCTACCCTAGGAGGAGGATTAACCAGGTTTGCCAAAGACAGGTGGTTAGTGGGGCGGAAAGATGGGCTGGCCCTGTGAAAGAAGAACCGGAGAAAGGTAAGTCGAGGCCCAGAGCCAGGAGAAGGAACTAGACGTTAGCAAAGTGGTCCGGACGGAGAGGCTGAACATCCGAAATACAGCGAGGTAGTGAGCCGGGACGTTCTTTTGGAGTATTCGATATTATTAGTGGGTTCTGGTACTGTGCTGATCCCTGAGGATTCAGGCACTAGGTGGCAGACCTCCTTACCAGGGATCAACCTGCTTCCGAAAGTGAATCCTGTTTCTCTCCAGACAGTGATCAGCCTGGAGTAAGACTGCACGTTAAGAGGAAACTAAATATTTTCTGAGGAGAAGAATCCATCAGCCTCTTAGACCAAGCGGTCAGTGGAGCGCCCAGAAAATCGTCCTCAACCTAAACGCCATGAGTAAGGCCTTTAACGTTGAGTCTTTTTGTGTATAAGGTGTCAAGTAACTTGCTCTGTTTAAAAAAAAAAAAGAAGAAATGAACTGTGAACCCCGAAGACTGCAATTGAATTGTTATCTAAAGTGTCGTTTCCAGTAGAAAGAAGTGGTTCTCGGAATTTCGTAAAAATGGAAGTGCATTTGCAGGGCGGGGATGAGAAGAGGGTCAAAATCTCACTTTGGGGGAAATGGGTAGAAAACAGAGGAACTTATTCTAGAAGCCGCGCGGGAGTCTGTGAAGGCGATTTACATCTCCCTTGACAGTAGGTGGAGCGAAAGTGGTGTAATTTCATCTTGTGCCTATTTCACTGAGATAGTAACAAAAACTCAGCATCCAGTCACTGAAACAAGTGACATATGAACTTTCCCTTCTGCAGAATTTTAACTGCGATTTGGGGCTTAGAACAAAAAGAGAATTCACATTTGTTTATTTGTTTTTGCTCTTTTCCAGCACCAATATCAACTTGAAAAACTTCCATTGGTGATTAGGATTATTTACCTTCAAATATCTGAGAGATGGAACCCTATGATGGGCATTTGGCTGGTTGACTCAGGTGTTTAGAACTGGGTGTAGTAATACCAGCATCGTGGGTTTGGTCCCCCAACTGATCACTTCAACTTTCTAATGTTCATTCAGTAGCAACATGTGCTGTTTTAACAAACCTAATAAGTGAGTCCATTTAATGCATGCATACATTGTGTGTTTTTCCTAAGTTTCCAAAATTATTTTGTTTCTTAAATGAATAACCACATCTGTTTTCTTAATTTTCTTTTTGCATGGCACATTGCTGATGTATAGGAGTACAGTTGATATTTTATATTGATTTTGTATCTTGAAACCCTAATGGACTCATTTGTTAGATCTAATCTTTTTAAGCATATTTTCTTAGGATTTCCTCTATGCAGCAAGAGATGTTTTACTTCTTTCATTCCAACCTGGATGCTTTTGTTATCCAATGGCCTCCACTAGAATCTTTGGTAAAATGCTGAGTAGTCTTTGTGGATTTGGAGTCTAAAAGAATGAGAAAAAGCCCCCTGCCCTTTTTTTTAATCCTGAAAGGAACATATTTTCTTTCTTCCTGTCCTTCCTAAGGTCATTAGGGGAGAACTCTGGTTCATTTGAACTGTGGATGTGAAAACAGTACATATACAGATTGCTTCTCTCCAGCATGGACCTCCCAGTCTGGTTGGATTTACAGCATTACCATCCTGACTTCCTGAGCACTCATCCTTGTTCTGAGACCCTGAGGTGTAGGACCAATTAAAACCAACTAAACACTTGTAGCTTTAATCTAAATCTCACTACCCATTTAATCTAACCATTGGGAAATGACTTTTGCATTGTCAGCAATCCCTGGCTTTTGTGTTGGTTTTGGTATGCTATATACAATCAATGTAGTGTTAAGGTTAGTTAGAGAAAAAGGAAAATAACCTGCCCTCTCTGAGGCTCGAACTCAGGACCTTCAGATTATGAGACTGATGTGCTGCCTGTTGTGCTAAGAAGGCAAAAAAGCCTTTTAAGAAGACAAAAGCCTTTTGTCTCTGATCAGACTCTACAGAAGTCATTTAATTTTTCATTCTTTTGTTCCTCTTCCTATCTTCTTTTGGCTTATTTTAACAGTGTTAGTAAGTGGTCTAGGGCTTGCCATACACATAGGTAACCTTTCACAATATACTTAGAATCAATATCTTTCCATTCAAGTTGGATATAGAACTGTATCCCCCCACCATTTAGTCCCTTTACCTTAACCCCTTTATGCTATGTATATATGGCTCATCTAGATACAATGAAAATGCCATCAGGCCATGTTGCAAATTTGGCTTTCAATCATTAAAAAAAAAAAAAACTGGGAGAAAAAGATATATTTACCCAGATTTAATTTTTTTTCTGCTATTGTTTCCTTCATTGGTGATATCCTAAGCATTGTGTCTGATGCTTTCTCACTTTTTAAAAAAGATTAGAGGACTCGTCATCTGAGAAACTGAGACTCACTAGTCAAGCTGGAGCGCCTCCATGGTTTCTGATGAGAAAACAATCATTCCAATTGCTGTTCATTTCAATATTCCCTAGTTATTTTTAAGATTTTTTTCTTTTTATTTAGCAGTTTGATTCTAATGTGTCATATGTGAATTTCTGCCTGAGGTTTGCTTAAATTCTTGAATCTACAAGACTATGTGCTTTGCTAAATGTGGGAAGGTTCTGGTTGTCAACTTTTCAAATAATGTTTGTATCCCACAGTCCCCTCTTCTTCTGATACTCAAAAGATGTGCGTGTTAGATCTTTTATAGTTTTTCTGCTGGCTTCTGAGACTGTACCCTTTTAAGAACACTTTTTTTCTTTCTGGTGTTCTGACTGGGTCATTACTATTGTTTTCTGTTCAAGTTTATGGGTTCTTTCCTCCATCCTATTTTGGCATTGAACCCATATGTGGTGTGGTTTTGGTTCAGCTTATTTCTTGCCCTTTATGCAACAGTCAGTGCTAAAGTTAAAACTTATTCTTCCTTTTATCTTTCATTTGTTTGCTGAAACTTTCTAGCATTCTATACATTTAAGAGTATTTGTCCTTTTTCTTAAGGCATTATTACAATTACTTTAAAATATTTGTCAGATGATCATGTCATCTCATCCCTGATATCTATTGATTGTCTTTTCCCACAGGATATAGGATTTCCTGGTTCTTCGTACCCCAGCTATTTTGAGTATTATGACACTGTTTCTTCTTTAAATATTCAGGATAATGTTGCTACTTTTGTTTTTGCAGGCAATACACTGGATGTGTTCAACTTGCAAGTGTTCACCAGCTTTTTGCTGTTGTGATTTCAGTGCCAGTCCCATAGTTGCCAACATGAACTTGGCATTGGTTATTCCTTAGTTCAGTTCTCAAAGCCTATAGTATATGGTTTAGGATCAGAGCCACGCACTCCCCACTCAGGGGTACAGGGGAGGAGTCCGGAAGTCATTTTATAGATTTGCTGGCCACAGTCTCAGCAACAGTTCGGGGTACTTGGAACTCCTCTACAGGGGCCAAATTAGAAAGTCGGACTAAGTACCTTGCTTTGCTCCACACCTTCCAGAACTACAGAGCATTTTGGGCCCAGCTGCAAAAATAGGAAGTTTACCTGGACATGCTCCATCCTCTTGGGATAATTTCCTCTGAACACAGAGAAAACACATGTATGTTGCACCCGAACACCTCAGGGAGGCTGGCACTGAAGAACCTGGATCTAAAGTGCAAACCTGGAGGATGTGGGCATTGATCCCACTACCTCTCGCATGCTAAGCGAGCGCTCTACCACTTGAGCTAATCCCCCACCGGCTACAGTGCTTTTTTGCCCTTCATTTTACCCAGAAGTAGATCCAAACTTAATTATTCACTATTTCCGGCAGCGATTAATGGTTAACTCGGACTCTACTATGGGGATCTAATAAAAATGTACCGAGATAAGAGCCTGATCACTGCCTACTCTAAGGGGAAGAAGAAACCGTAACCAGGTTAAGAAGACATTGTAAAACTCTGGTACCACCCAAACTTCGTGGTTAGGAAAAGGGCATTCTTAACTGGGGATCCATCAGGGACTCCCAGGTTTTGTTTTGCTCTTAGTAGAGACAGGACTACCGTAGTTTCAACAGCTCCCGCTGCCTAGGAAGAAGTGGGCGTAGATTCTGAAATGAGGCAAAACAGACTGTTTCTGCCCGGTTTCGAACCGGGGACCTCTTGTGTGTTAGGCAAGCGTGATAACCACTACACTACAGAAACTACACACAAAAAGCTTTTCTTTAATTTGGAGGTATGTATTCAATACTTTAAAAAAAAACAAATTTTAATTAAGTAAATATTGTATATATTTGTGATGTACAACATATTTTCGGTATATGTATACATTGGGGAATGGCTAAATCAACTAACATATCCATTACTATTACATAGTATTAAAAAGCGTCCAATGTTAGAATAATTACAATGTTAAGGACACTCGACAGGCTTAAACAGATTTATTTTCACACATAGTGAGTGCAGACGGATGAGAGGTTACATGCCTGGTTAACTCAATGCTTCATGATGTAATCCCAGGTTTTTTGAAACTTTGCACATGGTCATTTTCAACCAGCCAGAGGTCTTATCCTCTGGCTGGTTCCCCTGAAGTGCTTCAAATTCTCGCAAACTCTTCCTTGTATTTCTTGTTGAAGGCAACTTCTATGTGCTCCCTGGTAGGTTTTTCTCACTTAATAAGATTTGTATTACACCCTCTAGCCTAATCCAATCACAACAAACGTAATGGAGCGCTGCAATTAATTAGAACAATTAAATTATATTTCTGAGGCTGCAGGTGCAGCTCAGTGGTAGAATGCTTGTCTAGCCCCGGGTTTCCTAGTGTATTTGGTGGTGGTATTGTTTCTGAAGCTGTGAATGGGCCCATTTCCTCTAGAGTCAAGTCTGTAGATAGGAAATTATGTGAATAAAATCATTTTTTTTTTCTGTTGGAAAGGAAAAACAGGATGGGGGACACTAGCATTGGTGACTGGCTGGGATGTGGTCAAACATATCTGCTGTACCCTCCTCTATCCCCATATCTGAAATACAAGACAAAGTTTATCTTCATTCCTCATAACATCTGGTCAGGGAGATAATATAACTCATAATTGCAATGAAACAGAAGTGCTACCCATTCTAGCAATACAGAAAGTGGAGCAAATAACTTTGGAGAAATCAGAACATCACATTGGAACCAAACCTAGAAGGAGAAACACATTTGACCTTGTGAAGGAGGGGAATAAGGGCCAGAGGCCTCAGGCTGTGCCAAGACTAAAAGTTGCAAAAGTTGCTTGGCAAATATGAAGAAACCGGGTTCATATGATAGATCTTCAGTGTAATTAGATATGGGGAGGAGGGACTGAAGGAGCAAGAAGAACTGGTGGAATGGTAGGGGAGGGGAAGGGGCTGCTAACGTACTGGCAACATTATTTTTTTCTAGATCTGGTAGTTCATTTTTTTTTTTTTTTTTCAGTACTGGGGATTGAACTCAGAGGCATTCTACCTCCGAGCTACACCCCCAGCCCTATTTCTTATTCTTTATTTTGAAACATGGTCTCACTAAGTAGCTGAGGCTGGCCACGAACCAGTATCCTCCTGTCTCAGCCTCCCAAGTACACACCTGACGGGTTCATTTCTTATCCTTCATGACTTGATGATATCTTGTCAATGTTTCAGGGAATGAATGAGCCAGGCATGGTGGCACACGCTTGTAATCCTAGCATTTGGGAGGCTGAGACCAGATTCGCGGCCAGCCTCAGCTACTTAGGCACTCTGCAACTTAGTGAGACCCTGTTTCAAAATAAAGAATAAAAAATAGTGCTGGGGGTATAGCTCGGAGGTAGGATGCCCCTGAGTTCAATCCCCAATACCGCAAAAAATAAAATAAATAAATAAAATAAAGGTAAGGAATGTACCCTGCAGGCAAAAGGAAGGTGAAATACATTTTTTTTTTTTAAGAAAAATGTTTGCAGCTCTGTATTCTGGGAAGATTGGGTTTAGCCGCACTGTGAGGGTAGACCTACTTTAGGGAAAAGCCATGTCATAATACCCCCATGGTCTGGGGGGGATGACAAAATCCTGGTCTGGCCTGCCAGGTGTGAACAGGGTGTAAAAAGGGGGAGCAGAAGGCTGGTTGAAGTGGAAGAGGCAGACTTTGGTGATCCACTGACAGTGATCAGCTAGGGCAGTTCAGGATGGTGCTAACCTTTATGGATCAGGAAGTTCCATTAGTGTTCGCTGAATAGTAAAAATAGTTGGGAATTCAATATATTAATTATCTGAAATTACAGTAAAATCAGCATTATTTCTTTTCTTTAACATAGTTGAATCTCTCCTATTTTTCCTATCATATGTATAGAAGTTCTTATATATTTTTAGTGGACTCTCTGCTACTTTCCTGGCCTGTTAGTAATACAAGATGCATGATTAATGTCTCTGGCATCTTCTTTACTATCCAGCAGTTATCACACTCCCCCTTTTTTTATTGATTGTTTTCTCCCCAATATTGTGGTTTTTAATCTGTTTTGTCAAGTACAAAATTTGCATACAAACAACCTAGTGCTGTTTTTCTTCCTTTAAAAATATAGCCACCCATTTCTATATGTTTTACCCAAATTGTAAACATTTTAGCCTAATTCTATAGCTCCTTCATGCTATTCCATGAAGGTTTGTAATTAGGTCTTAACATCTTTAATTCTTAGCAAACCTAAAATTTCTCCTCCTCAATCTCCTTCCTTCCTTCCTTCTTTCCTTCCTTCCTTCCTTCCTTCCTTCCTTCCTTCCTTCCTTCCTTCCTTCCTTCCTTCCTTCCTTCTTTTGGTACTGAGGATTGAACTCAGGGACATTCTACCTCTGAGCTACACCCCCAGCTCTATTTTAAATTTTTAAATTTTGAAATAGGGTCTTGCTAAGTTAAAGAGGGCCTCACTAGGTTGCTGACCTAGCCTAGAACCTGAGATTCTCATGTCTCAACTTTCCAAGTACTGGTATTACAGGTGTGCGTGCATCACCACTCATTGCTTTCCCTCTCAAATTTATAGTTAAAATATCTTCTCGATCTCTGCTCCAACTAGTTAGAAATGGTAGGCTTTTACCTTAGTAATTCTGACTTCAATTTCTTGCAATAACATTGTTGAATTTGGCTTCCAAGGCTCCAGATATGAATTTTCACATTAATGCTATTTAGCATTTTTGCTTGTCCTCAGAAACATCCTCTTATGAGGTCAGACATAGGAAGGAACAGAAACGCCACAAAATCACAGAGGCCCTGTGCTTTGGTCACTGCCAGCTCCAGTTGTGACAGTACTATTCCTTGAGGTCAGCACACACAAGCTCCCAAGTCCCCTCCACCTTTCTTGTGGTAACAGCCTCTTGCCTCTGACCATGTGACTGGGGACATATTACACACCTGGCCAACCAGAGCTCTTAGAGTTCACACACCAAAAGTAGGAGAGATATGCTCTTCCCATTTTCCAGAGTTGCTAGACCCCATGTCATATGACATCTTATGTGATTGAAAGAAAGAGGTCTTTGAGAGAAGCCAATGGGGTGGGGAGGAGTGTTCTGGAAAAAAGAAAACAAAAACAAAAACAAAACAAAACCCAAAAAACCCAAAAGGCATGCAAGCAAGCAAGCAAGCAAGCAAGCAAACAAACAAAAAACCCAGCTCTGGCAAGGCCCCAAGCCTGTTGAGTAGTAGCCCAGATTCCACCAGAACCTCCGCTGAGTCTGTGGGCTATCTCTTCACTCTTTTGTTGTACATAAGGTAGTTTGGATAAAGTTTCATTACCTGCAAACAAAAGAATCTGGAACAACACAATAAAGAAAAAAATCCCACTCATGGAACTCCCAGAGGGCAGAGAATTTTTTATCAAAACTCAGGCTCAGGCTTCACAAGTGGAGAAAGCTTTGCTACTGCTAGAAAAACTAATGTCAAAGGACCAGAAATAGCAGTGCAGGGTGTGCTGGGCCTGGGGATGTTCACAATATTCAAGGTACCTACGAGGCAGAACAGACTCTCCAGCCGGCAGTGTCTTCTGTCTGGTAAAACCTGGGATCCTGGACACCTAATATGCATCTGGACAGTGGTTAGTGATAAACTATCTCTTTTAGTCCCACACAGGCATCAAACAAGAGCAAGGGTGAGCTGGTGGCAGTGAAGTCCTGTGGGCTGTGACTAGGTGTGGACTTTCTCCTGAAGCCAACCTGTCACCATTTCTGAGGATGGCCTAACTGTTTTCTTCCACTTTTTCTCAGTGTCTGAGTTTGTGCTGATCACTGATGTTTGCTTGGGTTTCACCTGGACTGGCTGTGGTGAGGCACACCTTGGACACCAGCGATAAGAGGAGAGGAAGGAGAGAATTCCTGGGAACAGATGAACATGAACATAATGCTTGATACTGGTTGAGAAGTTACATTTTTCAAACAGGTTCAATGAATGAGAATCTAACATGCAGGTTACTTGGTCAATCCATTTCTTACCCCGCTTCTCTCCCTACTTCGATTTATTTTAAGCATTCTCCTTCATCCAAGACATGGTACGTATGTATGTATGTATGTATGTATGTATGTATGTATGTATTTTTGGTATTGCAACTTGAACCCAGGGGCCCTCTACCACTGAGCTGCACCCCCAGTTCTTTTATTTTATTTTTATTTTGAAACAGGGTCTCAGTAAGTTGCAGAGGCTGGCCTTGAACTTGCATTCCTCCTGTTTCAGCCTCCCAAGTATTGGGATTACTGACAAGCATTAACACACCTGGCTACCCTCGGCCTTTTTCATCTTTTACTTTGAAACAGGATCTTGCTAAGTTGCTGGGGGTGGGAGTGTCTCACAAAATTCCTGAGGCTGGCCTCGAACCTGTGATACTCCTCTCTTAGCCTCTTGAGTACTGGGATTACAGCCATGTACCCCCATGCCTGGTGACTTGGTTCTTGGTGAATGTGTGGGAGATATGGCTTCTTCGCCCTCTGTGAAGGCAAAGTTCTAACATCATGGGGACTGAACAGCCATGATGAGCAAATGAGAAGTTGTAAATAATGGCACTCAAGGGAAAAGAGGAAATGCATAGGGATGATGGTTCTGCATGCAGAATCTACCCCAACATCAATCCACAAAGCCCAGGAACACTTACCAGATAAGATAAACAGTATGGCACTGCATATGAGGATGATACAGGGGTAGAGAAAGGTGACTTTTGCTTTCTTGTGTGTCTTATTTGCGTTCAAAGCATGCAGAGAATGCAGCACTAATGCAAGGATCACAAAGACACCTGTTACTCAGGGGAAAAAAATTATATCTTATATATTAGCCAAGTGCCTTGCCCTAGTGCTAATTCCCAGGCCCTTGTCATTTTAGAGTCTCCTCTTTTTCTTCCCTTTCATTTCCACTGGCCCCTCCTTTTCCTTAGCAATCTCCATTTTCAAGAGCTAGGCCCCAAGGGAACACCGCCCCAGTGCAGAACCAGGGTAAGTGAGGGAACCCCCT
>PVLC010030926.1:6174-19197 GCA_004027655.1 Graphiurus murinus
CAAAGGTAGTGTAGACAGACAACACTCCAAGGATGAAGACTGAGTATTTCAACCATATTTCATTGGCTTCTCTCTAAGTTGACTGTTTTGAGATATACAACAAAAGAACTAACGCTTTAAAAAGTTTAAACTTTAGTCATATCTACTCTGTCTTTAAATCCTGACATAAAATAAGAAGGGCCATATTTAATACTTGGTGGGGAAAAAAAAGAAAAAGAAAAAACTCTCAGGACATCTTCATACAGAGTTGAAAGAAATTTGATCAGAAGGTTATTTGAAATTGGAATATTCAAATTAACTGGGCAATAAGAAAGTCATTTAAATAATTAAAAATGAGGAATGAGGTTCAAGAAGTTTCTCTTCGGTGGTCATTTTTGTTTCAATTGCCACAGGCAAGAAGTAGGTTTTAAAAATAGATCATCAGGGCAGAGCAAGAGTTTCTGACGGGCACTAGCCCACAGGATTCTAGAAATTCCAATCATTTAACAAATTGCGCCATTAAAAGTCATAATGGGTCTAAAAGCCATTCTTAAAAGAACTTACTAAGTAATTTGACCTACATAATCATCTTGTTAAATTCATTTGATATCATGAGACAGTTAGTGAAATATGTATAGTACATTATATTAAAGAGAAAAGTACCCTTCAATTGGTATCTGATGTGCACTTTGCAATTGGCAGCTATTAGTTGTCTATAAAACTCCTAGACATGATTTGATTTGATTACTATTGTATCATTTTACTTTGTAACATATGGGGGGTGGTGATTACAGGTCTGCTGTTGCTTACTAGGAAATATTTAAGGGAGGAAGTTTTATTTATTAGCATAAAGAGACAGTGGATTATTGGTGATTAAAGTGGTGATACAGTTGCCATACTTGTCAAAAATACAGCTGTAATTCAATAGCAGGGCGACAGTCAGTCTCTGAGCCGATCTATCTTAAGCAAACCACCTCAGAAGGCAGGACGTTGCCCTCTTCAAAGGATCTTTGTAAATTTCTGTAATTGAACATTATCAAAAACAAATAGCAACAACAAACCCACAGAGTGATTTCTCAATTGTAAATTTACTTTCCATCTGCACGAGCCCCCGTGTTTTATCTCCTGTATTCCTAACATCACAAATCAATAACCGAGAATGGTATTTAATATGACTAATCTTCGTGGGAAACAACATTTTTATAAGAGGTAAATTGAGAAGAAAGTCCAGTAGCAGGAGCAAAGGAAGAAAGGAACTAGCTTGTATCTAGTGCCTTCGATATACCAGGCACTGTGCTAAGTGTTTTATAAACACTTTCAGGCTATCTCATTTAATCCTACATAATGCTACAATGAATTTATTTTAAAATGTTGAATTGCACACATATTTACTATTTTGTCTTGTTCCCTTGGGTTCATGCCATTTAAGTATGAGTAATTTATATCATCCAAATGACTTCACACCTGGTTGGGAGGGGGAATTTGCTAATATCAATTGGCAGTGAAAACATTTACTGCAACTGCAGTGTCCATATTTTGTTGGTTTATTTTTTAATTTTTTTTTTTTTTGGCGGTACTGGGGATTGAACTCAGGGGCATTCTACTCTCGAGCTATACCCGCAGCCCTATTTTTTATTCTTTTATTTTGAAACTGGGTCTCACTAAGTTGCAGAGGGCCTCACTAGGTAGCTGAGGCTGGCTGCGAACCCGGATCCTCCGGTCTCAGCCTCCCGAATGCTGGGATTACAAGCGTGCGCAACCACACCCGGCTTATTTTTTCATTTTAAAAGAGTGATACTGGAGATTGAACCCAGCGACATTCTACCTCCAAGCTATACCTCCAGCCTGATGTTATTTCTTATTTGGAAACAAAGTCTCATAGATTGCTGAGAGCCTCACTAAGTAGCTGAGGCTGGCTTCGAACCTGTGCTCCTCCTGTCTCAGTCTTCCAAGTACTGGGATTACAAGCATTGGCCACCACACTCGGCTTATAACTTTTAAAAGAGAATATCTGCCAGGTGTGGCAGTGCACACCTGTCATCCCAGTACTTGGGAGGCTGAATCAGGAGGAGCTCGAGTTTAAGACTAGCCTCAGCAACTTAGTGAAACTAAGTCTGTTTCCAAATAAAATAGGACTGGTGGTGTAGCTCAGAGGTAGAATGCCCCTGGGTTCAATTCTCAATACTACACACACAAAATAATAGGGCTGCGCTGTGTGGCACAGAGGTAGAATGCTCCTGGGTTTAATCCCTAGTGAGAGAGAGAGAGAGAGAGAGAGAGAGAGAGAGAGAGAGAGAGAGAGAGACAGGAGAGAAGAGAATATTTGATTGAATTTTATTTCACATATAATTAGACACAAAATAGATCCTCCCTATAATACTGGCTCTTTGCTAATCATTGTGAAGTCAAAGAATGCATAAAATCACAAACTAATTCTTAAATCATCAGTTGGCTCTTTAGTATTTGTTATTTGTATAGTTTGCATTTCAAGACAAACTTAGTGGTATTTCAAGGTGAAACATTAGAAATTCTGATTTAAGTTATAAGCCAAGACATGGTATAGATCCTTTCTCAATTATTTCAATATGTTGTTAGGTGAAATGGATCCAGTACATTGTAAACCTTTCTGTGCTTCAGGAGCGGTTTAGATTCACAGCGCCCTCTGCTGTTACTCCATGAGCCTAATAGAAAAGATGTGAGCAAGGAGACAAACCCGGCTCTCCAGGGAGGATCATCACAGGTCAGCTTTAGGGTCCAAAACTCAGATACTGACAGTGAACCCACATCCAGGAAGGCTCGGTAACCCTGACTGAACTCCCAGGACTCCTCTTCCCACCCTACTCTCTCCCTTGAGTTTTTGAGCACCTATGTCCAGCCCCTCAGACATAGATGGGCAGTTTACGTTTAGTGCTTTCAAACCCGATTTCTTGATTTCATCATTCCCTGCCCAATCACAATGTCCCTCCCAGCCTTCTCATCTCTACTGATGGATCAACACTCACGCAGTTGCTCAGCCCCCACCTGGCCCATAGGAGGCCCTTCATAAATATCTACTGAGTAAGAAAGCAGATGGCAATGTATTCATTTACCATGGAAAACTAGAGCAAACGTAGATGAATTTCCAAATTTATGGTGAGTGAAATACATGAGGCACACACACACACACCAATACACATTGTATGAGTCCCTTTATATGAAGTCCAAGGGCACCCACACAACTAGTAAATGGTGAAAGATATTAGAATAGAGGTTTTCTCTGGAGATCTTGATGGGCAAGGGCCTTCTAGGATGCTGGGATTCTCTATTTTGAGCTGGGTGATGGTTTTGGTGTAAACTTAGGAAAAAATTAATCTGCATGGTTAAGATTAAGATATTGCTGTCTTTGCCTTCCTCGACCAAGACTGCCAGATGTAGTAAATAAAAATACAGGAAATCCAGTTAAATTTCAATTTCAGATAAATAGTAAGCAATTTTTTTTCATACAAGTGTGTTTGAAATTTTCAGGATTAGGCTCAGGATCAGGGTAGAGTAACTGGGGCAGTTAAAGTCTGCAAGAGGACAGAAGAGTAAAGAGAAGTCATTTGGCAGGGACCGTGAAGGCAGCCAGTGAGGAAGTCTAGGGGAAGCTTTGTGTTTGCTAGTTGGGCTGAAGTTGCTGCAGGTCAACAGGACCAGAAGTTGGGAATAAACCCTGGCACCCACGTCTGTTTTGCAAAGCCTCCACCCGAGGTGCCCTGGGAGATCCACAGAGGAAGCTGGTGCTCTTTGCCACAGCTGCAAGTGTTCCTGGCCCAGGACTCAGAAGAACTGAAGAGAAGATCCGGAGAAGAGGAACCTGCAGAGGAGGGACAACATCAGTGAGCTGCAGTAGCATTGGGAGCTCCGCACGCTCCTTCAGGCCCCAGTGGCTTTGGTTTCACACTTATCTTTCACATCTCATGCAAATATGGCGAATCTTTTTTTTTTTTTTTTTTTTTTGCGGTACTGGGGATTGAACCCAGGGGCATTCTACCTCCGAGCTATACCCTCAGTCCTATTTTTTATTCTTTATTTTGAAACAAGGTCTCACTAAGTTGTGGAGGGCCTCACTAGGTAGTTGAGGCTGGCCACGAACCTGGATCCTCCTATCTCAGCCTCCCAAATGCTAGGATTACAAGCCTGTGCCACCACGCCCGGCTTAAATATGTGAATCTTAACCCAGGAATTAGGGGAAGGAAATTCCAGATAAGATAGTTCCAGTTTAGTCAGTTTGGCTAAGTACAAATCGCTTCAGTTCATCCCTTTCTGTTAACCATATTTATCTTTCAAATAAGGGCAGTAGCAAAATTACACATCTGGGGAACATACTACAATTATCTGTCATACAATTTCAAGGCACACTTAACTCTGCCTCAAAACGAAGAAAGGGAGTACCATCTTTTGGATTACTTCCTGCATAGTCATATTCCACCTTTGATATCCTGTAATACTTTGAGTTGTAGTTTTTCATTAAGTTTTTATCAGAGGACATGGGAGAACTAAGATGCATCCCAAGAGAATGACTGTCTTCTAGACATATTCCTCCTCAGACCCATTGTGTAGTAGCAACCCAGTTTTCCTCTGATGTTCAACATCAGTCATCCTAGCTAGTGCAGAAATTCCCTGTGTGCCTGAGGAATCCACAGTGGCCAGGCGATCGTCTCCGTCTCCAGTTTAATGGAAGCATCACTGTGTACCCTGGTGGGAGCACTCCTTCCTTAGAGAGGAAGACCCCTAAGTGAGCAGTCCAAAGTTAAGGCAATGGGAAGTTAAAAAAAAATTATTAGGGAGAACTCGAGGTGGAAGTGGTAGTGGCTCTTCTTCCAGCCACTGTTCTTACATTTTCATTCCTTGATTTTCATGAATCCTGCCTGTACAATGGCCACTGATTTACTATTATCCCAGCCAAAAACGATGTTGCCATCTAGCTGAGAATGTGACTGGGTCTTCACAAGGCCATTCCACTATTCTCTGAGGCCAGAGATGCTTCAGGGCGATGGTGAACAAGGAACCAGTGAATTCCATGGGCATGAACTCACCACTACACTTCATTTTCTATATGGCAAGTTTGTAAATTGGTAGCAATGTATCAGAGGACAGTGTGATTATGAAAAATTCTGTCAAGCCCATGAAGGTTGGTTTTGGCAGAAACATTGTAGGCAGGGGAAATAAACTTATATGCAAAGTATCTGTTCCAATCAGAATGAAATGCCTTAAATATGGAAGTCACCCAATGGAAACAATCGAAGACCATGACTGGTTGGTTCTCCTGAGGAATGGGGCCACACTGGAAGCTTGTCCTTGACCTTCGCTGTAGGAAGGTTGGACTCTGCAAGTCAGTGTTGCTAGGCCCTTATATATCTTCCATTTCTGCCAACTTGATCATTTTTTTCCCCAAGAGTTTTCAAGGCAAGGACAGGGATCACTGAAGAAAGAGGCAGACTGAAATTGATGGACTAGGTCATCTTGTTGTGTGACGATTAAGATTCTTCTCTGCCAAGGTTGCTCTTTGCCAAGCAGTCACACAAACTACAAGGTGTTGTAGTTGGAGACTAGGTTAAAAAAAAAAAAAAAAAAAAGCCGGGCATGGTGGTGCACGCTTGTAATCCCAGTACTTGTGAGCCTGAGACAGGAGGATCACAGGTTTGTTGCAGCCAGCCTCAGCAACTTAGTGAGGCCCTCTGCAACCTAGTGAGACCCTGTTTTAAAATAAAGAATAAAAAATAGGACTTGGAGTGTAGCTCGGAGGTAGAATGCCCCTGGTGTTCAATTTCCAGTACCACAAAAAATAAATGAATAAATAAATAAAATAGAGCTGGGGGGTATAGCTCAAAGGTAGGATTCAATTACTATCACCAATAAAACAAAACCAAGAAGTCTATGTACTCTGCCCTGAATCTGCCTTGACCAATTGTGTAGGTAGAAGTGATGCCATGAAGGTTCATATACACAACACTATTGGTCAAGGCAGATTTAGGGCAGGCTGCATAGACTTCTTGGTTTGGTTTTGTTTGTAATGGGAATTAAATCCTATCTCTGAGCTATACTCCCAGCTCTATTTTTTAAAAACCCAGTCTCCAACTACAACCTGTGCTCATTCAGAAATGTCTACCCGAGCCGGGCGTGGTGGCGCACGTTTGTAATCCCAGCATTCGGGAGGCTGAGACCGGAGGATCCGGGTTCGCGGCCTGCCTCAGCTACCTAGTGAGGCACTCCGCAACTTAGTGAGACCCGGTTTCAAAATAAAGAATAAAAAATAGGACTGAGGGTGTAGCTCGGAGGTAGAATGCCCTGAGTTCAATCCCCAGTACCGCAAAAAAAAAAAAAAAGAAAAAAGAAATATCTACCCACAGACCTGTTCCACAGATTTCTTTGTTTTCAGTTTTCTAATCATGCTATTTCCAAATTCCTGACCATTGGCCAACCAATTAGTTAACATCTACGAGTCACTGTAGATCTGGACCCCTGGCCTTCTCTTTTCCTAGACAGAATAAAAGGCCAGGTATATTGCTCAGGGTTTGCCCACTGACAGCTCTTCTTTCTCATGGTCCCTCAGAGCTACAAATGAATGCATCACTATATATAGTCCTAGCTAGCTCCTCTAAAACTTAGTGGCAGCCGGGCGTGGTGGCGCACGTTTGTAATCCCAGCATTCGGGAGGCTGAGACCAGAGGATCCGGATTCGTGGCCAGCCTCAGCTACCTAGTGAGGCACTCCGCAACTTAGTGAGACCTGGTTTCAAAATAAAGAATGAAAAATAGGGTTGGGGGTGTAGCTCAGAGGTAGAATGCCCCTGAGTTCAATCCCCAGGACCACAAAAAAATAAAATAAAATAAAATAAAAAAATAAATAAAACTTAGAGGCTTGTATTAGTTAGCTTTTCCATCACTGTGATCAAAATACCTGATTAGAACATCTTAGAGGAGGGAAGGTATTTGGCTCACAGTTTCAGAGGTTCAGTCCAAAGTCAGGCAGCTCCAAGGCATGAAGTTTCTCATCATGGTGGCAGGACATGGCACAGGAAAGTTGCTCAGCTCATGGCAACCAACAAGGAGAGATCCAGGAAGGGACCAAGGACATATGTAGTCCCCAAGGCCACACCCTCAGGGATCTACCTCCTCTGGCCATGCCTCACAGTAAATCCATCCAAATTATTAACCCATCAAGGGTTATCCACTGATGAGGTTAGAGTGCTCATGATTCCATTATTTCCCCTCTGACCACTGCTGCACTGCCAACACATGAGCTTTTCTAGGGGACGTTGCATATCCAAACCGTAACACGGCTTAAAATAATACTGTATTTCTGCTCCTGAATGTGCTATTTGAGCACAAGGCTCAACAAGGATGGCTCATGTCTATTTCATATGCGCTCGGTTGGGGAACTTGACCAGGGTCTGAAGGAGGGACTTTCATCTTGTCTCATTCTGGCTGGCAGGTTGGTGCTGGCATTTGGCTTAGCCAGGACTATGGGTGGGTTCCTCTCCATGGAGCCCTCCCTCTCCAGAGGCTACTGAGGCATTCTCATAGCACAGAGCTGAGGTTGCCAGAGGCAGCACCCAAGAACCTTGCACATCACATAGCATCACTTCTGCCTACATTATTGGTCAAGATGGATTCAAAGTCAGGGTACATAGACTTCTTGGTTTCATTTTGTTGGTAGTGGGGATTGAATCCTACCTCCAGCTCTATTTTATTTTTTTATTTTGAAACTCAGTCTCCACTAAGTTGCTGAGGCTGGCCTCAAACCTGTGATCCTCCTGTCTCAACCTTAGACTTTACTTTTTTTTTGTACTAGGGATTGAACCCAGGGGCATTCTACCTCCAAGCTACACCCACAGCCTTATTTTTATTTTTTATTTAGAAACAAGAGTCTAGCTAAGTTGCTGACAACCTCACTAAGTTGCTGAGGCTGGCTTCAAACCTACAATCCTTCTATCTCAGCCTCCCATGTACTGGGATTACAGGCATGCACCACTATGTCTGGCTTTTTAATTAATTAATTTATTATTTTTTTTTAAATTTTGAAACAGGGTCTTGCTAAGTTGCTGAGGCTGGCATCAAACCTGAGATTCTCCTGTCTCAGCCTCCAAAGTGCTGGGATTACAGGCATGTACCACTGCACCCAGCTAGACTTTGCTTCTTGCTAAGGGCATGTTAAGGGTCTGGAAGAGCACATGGGACAAGAGACATCACCGTGGCTTTCTTTGGAAATATAATCTTTCATAATGTAGGTTGGGAGGAAGGAGCAATGATGCGGGAATCATGGGCACAGGCCTCCGGGACCTTTGCTCATGAAATTTACTTGTGTCTTCTGGGTGTACTTGAGTCTGGTGTCATATAGGATACTTCCATTTGGAAGTGCTGTTGCACATGCCTAAATTTATGACTGACTGAGCCAGACAACACTCAGTTCACGATAAATGGCTCAGGTCCCACGATCACATGGTGGCCTGTAGTCAACTATTTAGTCTCCATTACTGCCAGTCAAAAGCCATAAGGTGTTTCTCAAAAGGAGAATAGTTATCAGTAGAGAACAACATAATTTTGCTCCCAAATCCTAAATATGGGGGCAGTCAGTCTCATACAAGTTCAGAAAAGGCCTATAATACTTGGTTCAGCTGTTTCACGATGCCGTAAAGAACCAAGTCCCTTTTTCTTTGATACTCTGCCATTTTTAGCCAATCAGCTTTCATCCTCATTTATTTATTTTTTTGTTGTGGCTGTTTCATAGATGTAAAATGGCTACTTCAACTCCAGGAATTTTGTTCCAGGTAGGAAATAATAGGTAGGACAAAGGGCTTTTTACCCTCCCTCCCTCCGTCAGATTTCTATTTATTTGTCTTACCCAGAATATATTGCACAGCTATCCTAACCAGGAAGGAGGCTGGGATTTGGAGTATTTTATTTTCCAGCCTCTATAGGAGAAAATCAAGACCAGAAATGAGTGTTGAGTAAACAAAGTGTTTGATATGATTGCATTGCATATATTTGGCATTCAATAAAATTATATAGAACAAACATGTAAAGAATTGCCCATATGATAATTGGCTGTGAAAAGTGACTTTAAAAAGAATAATAAGTCAGGTGCAGTGGCACATACCTGTAATCCCAATACTTGGGAGGCTGAGACAAGAGGATCTCAGGTTTCAAGCTGGCTTTAGCAATTTAGCAAGACTCTCAGCAACTTAGTGAGACCCTATTTCAAAATAAAAAATTAAAAGGACCAGGGATGTATCTTGGCGACATACTGCCACTGGGTTAAATCCCCAGGATAGTGATAATAATAACATAATAAACAGATGTTTTTGATGTGTTAGGAAATTTTAGAGAAAACTGAAACTTCAAACCTTAGATTAAACAGCAATGCTCTTGCAGGGCACAGTGGCATGTGCCTGTTGTTCCAAGTACTCTGGAGGCTGGGGCAAAGGATCCCTTCAACCCAGGAGTTCAAGTCTGGTCTAGGCAACAAAGCAAACCCTGTCTTAAAAACAAACAAATGAACAAGCAAAAAATAAACAAAAGCAATTGTGTGTGTGTGTGTGTGTGTGTGGTGGGTGGTACTAGGGATTGAATTCAGGGGCATTCTACCTCAGAGCTACACCCCCAGTCCTATTTTATTATTTTGAAACAGGGTCTTACTAAGTTGCTGAGGCGAATCTCAAATCTACAGTCCTCCTGTCTCAGCCTCCCAAGTACTGTAATTACAGTACTTACAGGCATATACCACCAGACCCAGCTAAACAATAGTCTTGAAGTTCTGCTTTTGACCAAGCTATATTAACAGGGACTGGGTTTGCACTTCCATTTTTTTTTAATTTAATTTTATTTTTGCGGTATTGGGGATTGAACTCAGGGGCATTCTACTTCTGAGCTATACCCCCAGCCCTATTTCGTATTCTTTATTTTGAAACAGGGTCTCACTAATTGCGGGGTGCCTCACTAGGTGGCTGAGACTGGCCACGAACCTGGATCCTCCGGTCTCAGCCTCCCAAATGCTGGGATTACAAGCCTGCACTACCACGCCTGGCTAGAACCCCATTTTTCAAGAAATCACCATTCATATTTCTAAGCACTTCCATTTTAATCAACTAAAAAGCAAACAAAAGTCAGACATTGTCACCCAAAGCATGGGGCAGTCATGTCTGAAAAGGGGAGACAAATGCTTGCCCAGGAATGCTTAGAGAAGATTGCCAGGGGCAGTCAGTGGGGCCCAGTGACCTCCCTGAGTTGAGGAGACACCGTTGCAGTCTGGGGAGCATTTGCAGGCTAGTGTGCTGGAGAGGAGAGAACTCCACTCCAAGCAAGACCTGTAGGAGTGCAGAAGGTTCCCCCAGGGCTCCAGCTGAAGACTAATCGGCATGGGTTTGTGTAGAAACCGTGTGAGGCTGGTGAAAGAACCACTGAGAAAAAGAGGAAGAGTCCTACCTGGAACTCCCATGGGCTGGGAGCGGTTGGTATTTCCACCAGTCAGGGTGGGAAACCCTCCTATCCAAAGCATCACGTAAAATACACAGAAAGATTTTTGCCTCAGTAGGGGGGAAAGAACTGGCTTTAGATTATAGGCTGCTTTATTTCTACCTAAAGAAACTTCACAGCGAGATTTACAATAAATTAAACTCATTCCAAGTATCTTACCTATATGCCCACACAGAACTAAATAGTATGTCTTAAATACATAAGACTATCCAGTGCCCATCGAGGTAAAACGCAAAATACTTGACACACAATCACTGGGCTAACTCAGGTGTGGCAGTGTGCACTTGTAATCCCAGCTCCTGGAGAAGCTGAGGCTGGAGAATCCTGAGTTCAAGGTCAGCCTGGGCAAAAGTCAAGACTCCATCACAAACAAACAAAATTAGCTGGGCATGGTGCATATGCTGGTAATCCCATCATTTAGGAGGCTGAGACCAGAAGATCTGGGTTGGCAGCCAGCCTCAGCTACCTAGCAAGGCATTCTGCAACTTAGTGAGACCCTGTTTCAAAAATAAAGAATAAAAAAATAGGGCTGGGGATGTAGCTCGGAGGTAGAATGCCCCTGAGTTCAATCCCCAGTACCACAATAAATAAATAAATAAATAAATAAATAAATAAATAAATAAATAAATAAAAAACAAAACCAGAAAACAAACAAACTTATCTCAATAAAAAGAAGTATGAAAATATAACCCACAACGAGCACAAAATTTGATCAATGAAAACAGACTCAAGAGTAGGGGTTAGCTTAGTGAATGAGGACCTGTGTTTGCCCCAACACTACAAAAATAAATGAATGAATAAACGAAACCCACAAAAGTTGACTCAGAAATAAGCAAATGATAGAATAAGCATAAAAGGCATTAAAATTAAAACAGATATTATATTACAAATGATCAAGAAGGTAGATTAAAAACATAGAAATTAGCCGGGCGTGGTGGCGCACGCTTGTAATCCCAGCATTTGGGAGGCTGAGACCGGAGGATCCGGGTTTGCGGCCAGCCTCAGCTACCTAGTGAGGCACTCTGCAACTTAGTGAGACTCGGTTTCAAAATAAAAGAATAAAAAATAGGGCTGGGGGTATAGCTCCGAGGTAGAATGCCCCTGAGTTCAATCCCCAGTACCGCAAAAAAAAAAAAAAAAAAATTAAATTAAAAAAAAAAAAAAACAACATAGAAATTAGCCAGGCACGGTGGCCCTCTCTTCTAATCCCAGTACTTGGGAGGCTGAGACCGGAGGATCACATGTTCATGATCAGCCTCAGCTACTTAGTAAGGCCCTCTGCAACTTAATGAGACCCCATTTTATTTTTTATTTATTTATTTTTTTTGTGGTACTGGGGATTGAACTCAGGGGCATTCTACCCCCGAGCTATACCCCCAGCCCTATTTTTTTATTCTTTATTTTGAAACAGTGTCTCACTAAGTTACGGATTACCTCACTAGGTAGCTGAGGCTGGCCTCGAACCCAGATCCTCCGGTCTCAGCCTCCCGAATGCTGGGATTACAAGCGTGCGCCACCACGCCCGGCTGAGACCCCATTTTAAAATAAAGAATAAAAAATAGGGCTGGGAGTATAGCTTGGAGGTAGAACGCCCCTGGGTTCAATCCCCAGTACCTCAAAAAAAAAAAAGGGATGAGGGAAGGAACATAGGAATTTTACGAAAACCACAAATGATGTATAGAGACCTAATTAAACTTCAAGAAATTAAAAAAAAAAACAACTCTGAGATGAGAGTCCTATTGAATAAAATCAACAGTAGTAGATTGAGCAAAAAGAGAACTTGAAGATACAATAATAGAAACTATCAAAAATGAGCTGGACATGGTGGCACATACCTTTAACTCAGTACTTGGGAGGCTGGGACAGGAAGATCGCAGGTTCGAAGTCAGACTCAGCAACTTAGTGAAGCTTTCAGAAACTTAGACCCTGTTTCCAAAGAAAATATAAAATAGAGCTGAGGAGTTGGGTGTGATGGCATACACTTGTAATCCCAGTACTTGGGAGGCTGAAACAGGAGGACCATGGGTTCATGATCAGCCTCAACAACTTAGTGAGGCCCTCTGCAACTTAGTGAGACTCTGTTTCAAAATAAGATAATAAAACAGGACTGGGGGCATAGCTCAGAGGTAGAATGCCCCTGTGTTTAATCCCCAGTAAGTTGCACGTGCACACACACACACACACACACACACACACACGTGACTAAGGGAATGAAAAGACAAGCCACAGACTGTGAGAAAATATTCATCAATCACAGAGATGATAAAAAACAACAACAACAACACACACTTGTATCCAGAATGTATGAAGATCTCCCAAAACTCAATAAGAAGAAGCAAATAACTTGGGGGCAGGGGTTGGTACCTCAGTGGTAGTGCATGTGCTTAACTTTTTTTTTTTTTTTTGTACTAGGGATTTAATTTAGGGGCTGTCTACCTCCAAGGTACATTCCCAGCCCCTTTTATTTATTGATCTATTTTAAATTTTTTTCTTTCTTTCTTTTTTTTTTTTGCGGTACTGGGGATTGAACTCAGGGGCATTCTACCTC
>PVLC010030927.1:0-19146 GCA_004027655.1 Graphiurus murinus
CGCTTATCCTAGGCAGCCGTTGAAAGGTGAGAGTCATTCGGGGAAGGAAGCTTTCTCCGGGACGGGACGGGGCAAGGCATGCCATGCTGGACAAGGGCCCCCCTCACACCACGCTTTCCCCCCTAGATACGGCTTTGAGGGCGTCATCCTCTCCATCTACGGCCTGGATCGAGAAGATCTGCACTGCGACATCGATGAGACGTGCCACTTTCAGAAGTCGGAGGCCATCCTCAGAGAGCTGGACGTGGAGAACGCCAAGCTCTACCTGGACTTCATCGTGCTGGGGATTTTCTTCATTTCCCTGCGTCTCATCGCCTATCTGGTCCTGAGGTACAAAATCCGCGCAGAGAGGTAAAACAGCCAGACGCCTGCCGGGAAGAAGGCGAACGAGACTTATAGCCGAGGGCCTGCGGGAGTCAAGGCCAATGGCAGAGACCGCTGGGACCCGCTCCAGGAAGCCACGTCGGAGACGCCGGGGCCTCGTGTTGGGCTCCTCTGCCAGCTGGGTGGGTCGGATTTTCTCTCCACTACCTTTTCTAGCTTTAACTAGGAAGATGTTGTTTTATACGCGCGGGATTTCAAAATACCACAACTGGGGCAGAATTGAAAACTGCAGCGCCGCCGATGAGGAAAGGCTTCCCCAGTGAAGTTCGCCCGAGCCAGGGTCCGGGCGACCTGGACGGGAGTCACGGCGGCCTCCCCGGAGGTCACTGGGGAGCGGGGCGTCTCGGGCCGGGAGTCCAAGTGGAGCGATTCCATTTTATGATTGTTGTTTCTCCTGGTTTCGTCTTTCCAAGGTTTGTCTCTTTCTTTCTGACACAGTCACTTTCCGAGCCAAAAGTCGATAAATTTTCATTCCTTTTAGAAATTGTACCTTTTCAGCACTTATCCAGGGTAAAGAGGAAACTTGGTTTAGAGGTGTAAGGGCTTGGCCTCAGCGCTGATCGCTGCTAGCAACAGCGGTCCCCAGGGGAGGCGAGGCCCGGCCAGTCTGCAGGAAGCCAGGCAGGAACCTGTTCCACTGAACATCCCAAGATGGAATCGGCCAGCTCTGTCAAGACCCTTGCTTTTCCTTGCACTTCTTACCTAACGCAAAACACGTTGTTTCTTCCTTTCTGACCACCTTCATTTTTTGCCTAAAAATGGTGTAGGAAAAGATCAGCCCTGTTAATTTTAAAGAATATTTTCTTTCCTCATGTACCATCTCATCTACCTCCATGACCCTGGGAAGCTGAGCTTAGGGAAATTCCAGGTGTGACCTGGGTCGCTAGGCAGATGAACCAGTGGGACAGAGGGGGAGCAGGAGCTGTCACCTTTAGGAAAATGAAGTTGTCGTCTCTTTCCAGAATACCATTGTCCTAGACCCGGGGTGTCTCCTGTGAAAGGCTGTATTTGTGTGGGCAGACCTCTGACCCTCTGTGAGCGGTCCCCTCGTCTCTGAATAATCACGCTAGAATTTGTTCAAAATTGATTTCAGCTCTGAAGGGTTCTGCGATCCCTCGGGTGTGGCCCTGAAACTTTCATTCCTACTTAAGAGACAGTGAAGGGTCCAAATTTTACTTACACGTGGATTTGGTTTGAAAATGAAATGCTTAGAGAGTCGTTTTATTTATTTATTTTTCACTACTCCTCGATCTTCATTTGGTAAACCGGAATGAAATACACGTTGCAATGTAAAATTTGCTTGTTCTGTGCCAATATGGCATTGCCTTCTAGATTCGGTTTGTAACCAGGGTCAAACTTAGCCTTTATGAAATGTCTTCACTTAAAGTCTGGGGCCTCATACACAGAGATGCCCTGCGTAGCTGCAGCTGCTGAAACAGCTGGAGAGAGGAAAAGGTTGTTGGTTGTGTCTCAGAATCACACCAGGCAAGGCCAGTACTGACGGAACCCTTTTCCTGCATGTGAGCCTTCCCTGTGTGAGTTAGGGTCCTGGGTCTCTGGCTCCAACCAGGGCACCCGTGGCAGGAACCCAGCTGTGTGGGACTCACCCCTCCGCTCCAAAGACAGTCTCCCTTCCTTGGCAGAAACCATGGTGCTGTGTCTCCACAATTCCAAAAGGGAACGGTGAGATTTGAAATCTGATTTCCACGGGCACCAAAGCCCTCGGGAAGGATTCTTTGCCTGGAAGTTCATGCTTCCCCCTCTCCCGTTTCCACCGTGAACAGATGATATTTACCCCCTAATAAATGAGGATCGAGCTGGGGTTCTTCCAAGGGACAGATCTTGGGAGGCGGACGCTGATAGGCTGCTGGGAGGAACACCCTGTGTCAGGTGACACAGGGTTATTTTTTAAAGGATGCTGATGGCATCTTGGCAAAGCTCTGCAGCCTCCCCAGCGTCCGCATCCATGAGATAGAAACCGTGGAGCATTCTTTGCAGGCGAGGTGGCCCTAACCAGGTTCCTGCTCAGAAGGGCACAGGCTTGCTCCCTTGTCCACCATCAAAACCTCTCCTGCTCTTCCTTCCACTTGGCTAAATATCACCCCGAGAATTCAGTTCCTGGAGGAGGAGACTGTCCTAGGAAGGGGATTGCCCTGTGAACATCTCTTACAGTGGGTGCCAGAATCTGATTTGTCACCCTGGGGAGTCACCTCCAGTACCAGGAAACAAACCATAAAGATGTAGCTTAAAAACTCACCTTAGAAACCCACAAGAAAGGTCATTTCTTCAGCCTGAGGTCAAGGACAGACTACATCTATGAGGCAGAAAACCCCCTCCGGTGTCTCGGTGAGGAAAGTGTGAGATTCTGCTTACGGAGCATCTTTCCTTTGCAGCGTGGTCCAGGCGCTGTGCTGGAGCGCTTACAGGCCCCTCTGTTTCTGTACTCACTCATCAACCTTTGCTCAAGCATCCCTGGGGCCCGGGGAGGAGGGAACCCCAGGCTTGCGCCCTGGTGCATGGCTGCTTCGCTGTCTGCATCTTGCAGATACAGAATGCTGCGGCTGAGAGAAGCTCAGGAGCATGCCCGCGGTCCCCAAGCAAGGAGCGGGCATTGTGGGCGTCAGACCCAGGCCAGACCCCACGCCCCTGCTTGGTCCGGCTGCCTCCGGTTCACACGTGCAGGTATGAAGTGCAATGCTACTTTAGCAGCTGTTGGTTCAGTTACTCGTTGCCATGAGAGGGCAGCTCACGCCCCTCCCCCCTCAAGGGCCTTGCATCCCAGTGTCCATGAGGGGCGTCACTAGCTGGCCTGGGGCTGAGCTCACCCCTTGTCCCAGTGGAGAGGGACCACCCTCCATGCCTGGTCTCGCTCCCCAGCCCGGCACTCCTGTGGGCCAGCTCAGGCCCTGGGGGCTGGCGTGCCCGTGGCGTGTGCCTGCACACACACACGTGCACCTGCACATCCTTGCCCGTGTGCAGACCTGCTCCGGGTGCGTATCCCAAGGGTTATTCTGTGGCTTTCTTCCATCTCAGTAGCACCCACCTCCAAACCCTCATTGCCCTCCACTCCAAAAAGAGAACCTCCTCTCTCCTCTCTCGCCTGCGTTGCAGGCCGTGAAAGTGTGGTGGAGACCCAGCCACGCTTGTCATCAAACGCCACCTAAGTTATAGAGTGTGACAAGAAGTCGAAGGAAACCCATGGGGCAGAGGGGTGCGCAGAATGTATGACTCTGAAGTTAGCTACTTTTAAGAAATAAAGAGTGCTAATAAAAATATTTTATATAAAAACCTTGGACTGGCATTCAGCATCAATGTGTCGAGGGCCTGGCGTGTACCTTGCCAAGTCGGATTGCTATTCAGGTTGTATTTGGAATGGCCCGAGGTCTGTCCAGCGAGAGTTCCCGAGTCTCACCTTGCTGTAAATAGTCACCTTGCTCCCCCCGGGGCATTTGAGTCTTATGCTGAGCTGTCCCCAGGTGGTAAGATTTCCCTCCGTTCCCAGACTCCACGACCGCGTTCATGTGACCCTAACCTCAGAAAGTGCCACCCACGGCTCTAGAATCAGATGATTCTGCTGTGAAGGCCACTGCCATGCCCCTATGCTGCAGCCCAGCTGGGCCTGCTGTCAGCCCTGCCCTCGACCCTCTCCACCACTACAGTGACTTCTGTCCCCTGGGCTCCAGGGACAGCTCCAGCAGGGGACATCTCTGCCTGCTGCTCCACTTGTGCAGAAAATGCATGTCTTGGGCCTGCTAGTGGGAAAGGCAGCCCGTTCGGGCCTTGGCCCAAAGCCGAAGTGAGCAGGCCCAAGATGGAGCGGGACAGGGTTGCGCTAGCTCCTGGCTCCCCGTGCTTTGCCAGGTGACACGCCTGGGAAAGGTCACTCGCCAAGGGCAGCAGTGGCTTAGAGCAGGCCTTCAATCCCACCTCCAGGACACAGAGCAGAGAGCCGGCTGGGCAAGGTCACAGAAGCCACATGCAATGACCCCGAGGTTCTGTGACAGGGAGGGTGGCAGGTGGGCCCGACGGGTGGGGGCCCAGGTGTGGACACGCATGGCTATGTTCACACGGCTCACTTCGCCTCTCCCTCCATTCCCCCGGCCTCCGTGGGCCTCCTGCCCTGTGGGTCCAGCTAACACTGCAGGCCTGGTCTTTCTGGCTTCGTGCATCAGAGATGATCTCCCTTTGCAAAGAAAGGGCTTCTGATGTCCACATCTGGGGCCGCCTTCCTTTAGGGAACCTCCCTGAGAGCCAGGGAAGAATTAGGGGCCCGTGCCCCCACTGCAGGCCAATCTTACTCTTGCAAACTCAGTTCAGCCGCCGAGTGGTGCCCCCTTATCTGCGGGGATACATTCTGAGACCCCCGGCTAATGCCCAAACTGCAGATAGTACAGAGCCCTGTGCATGCTATGATACACACCTGTGATACATTTTTATTTGCAAATTAGGCGCATACGAGATTCACGACAACTAACAACATAGAACAATTCTATCGACATACTGTAATGAAAGTTTTATGAGTGTGTTCCATATTTTTGGATCATGGTTAATCGCAGATAACTGAAGTAGTGGAAGGGGAACCTCGGGTAAGGGAGAATGCAGCTCCTCCACCAGCGCAAGAGGAAGCCCGCTTTGCATGAAGTTTGCATGCGCAACCCAGAACAAGGCCCCTGATGCTTCCTGTCCCGAAAAACTCCCTGCGCCGCACCCCGGCCAGGGCGAGTGGTTCTGTTGGCACAGGCGTGGGGCTTCTCCGCGCTAGGATGACCATTGTAAAGCGGGAGAGACACGGAGGAAGCACAAGAGTTCTCTTGTTCATCGCGGGCAGAGGGAGACCGCAGCTGGGCCTGCGCTCTGTCTTTGGGGCTGCTGTGCAGGGGAGGCAGGGCCTGCTGTTGGGGTTGAGCTTGCCCAAGCTGCCCTCCCCTCCTGCCACCGCCTGTCAGGTCCACATCAAGGATGGGGGAATAAGTGCAGGAGGGTTAGTTTCACCAGGGGTGGGGCATGCTTTGGGGTCAGCCGTTGAGCCCCTGAAATCTTGAGAAAGGCCTCAGCCCTGGCCACGTGAATACCAAGTAACGAACGAACGTCAAAACGGTTTGTACCTCTGGGATTTTTCTCTCACTGGGCAATACCATCCTCATTTGCATATCCATGCTGAATAAACGTGAGAGAGAATTGCGGATCTCTTAGGGTGCCCTGGGGCTATACCTTGAAGTGGCTTTACCCGTGAGCCCCGGGTAGGGATGGATGGGATCTGTTTTATGTTCACTGATGTTAGGAGATCTGACCCCTGGAAACCTGTAAAGTGTAGCCCCTCGTCAAGATCGGGGGGGGGGGTGGTGGCAAAGACACTGAGGCTCAGCTGGGGGAGCCAGGAGCAGGGAGGTGCTGCCCTCTCTGGGGGCTCCTGTGGGGTGAGTCCTCAGTATCTCCACACAGTCTCCATGTTGACTCCTGCCTTCTGCTTCAGAAGCAGTGCCCAAGTAGACAGGGAGCTACACCCCAGCCCTATTTTTTATTCTTTATTTTGAAACAGGGTCTCACTAAGTTGCGGAGTGCCTCACTAGGTAGCTGAGGCTGGCCTCGAACCCGGATCCTCCGGTCTCAGCCTCCCAAATGCTGGGATTACAAGCGTGCGCCACCTCGCCCGGCTTATCTCCCCCTCTTAGGTCATACCCAGGTGCGCCCTTTCCTGCTGGCTGAGATGGCACCAGTAGTTGAAGGAAAAATTAGGAACCCTCTTCTAAACCACGGGGCATGTAAGGAACGCCATCTAATCTGAGTGGTATCCCGGTTTCCTTTTTCTAAAAACATTTCAGTGACCGTGGTAGCTACACAGTTTTTATAACTTTACATTTTTTTTTTTTTTTAACATTTCCAGCGTTGTGCTCCTTGAGGGGTCTCATCACTTTTTGGAGCATGGACTTCCAAAGCTTAATCATAAATATCTCATTGTTGAGTCATTGGCCAATTTAAAAAAAAAACAGTAGCAAAACATCCCGTCATCCGAATTGCTAATAAAATAGAGCATTTTTACCGTCCCAGGCTCCCTCCTAGAAGGGGGGGGGGCAGGGTTTTGATAAAGCGCCTGGGCTTAAAGGGGCAGTACCTGCAGAAGCCCTGCCCCTCTTTCCCATTCATTCCCTGCTTTGAGTCATCGTGCTGCAGTCCCCGTCATGGTCCAGTTTACCGAGAATTGTTGCGTCGTGTTTCCCTCTGATTCCTTCCAAAGCAAACATCAATGCAAGCAACTTTGTAATCAGTGTGCAAAGTGTACATATATATCTATCTAATGTGGAATTATGTATCTGTTTTTATAATGCTATATGATAACTGTACAATGATTTAGACCCATTACCTTAGGAAACACCGGTTGCTGCACGTTGCAGGAGATTGACCCCGTTGGAGATACTCGTGAGACGGATGCCTATGGACAGATACGTTATATATTCCAAAATCGCAGCGGCTCTTCGGGACACTCATTATTTCCTTAGCTGATACACCCCAGGGGAACGTCAAACCTGGCGGCCCTGGGATGTGAGCTTTCTAACTCTCTGTACGGCCTACGGACCCGCCTTGGATTTTTCTGTAGTTATCTCCTTAGATTTGTACCTGCATTTTTGCAGACTTGAACTTTGTTTCTGAAATTAGATGCCATTTATGAAAATGTGACCTATAATAAATAAAGCATCATTATTTTCAGATTTCTACTTCTTCTGCTTTTTAACTCCTAACCGCAATCAGCTCTCAAGCGTGCTGGGAGGCTGAGGCCAGGGTCCGACAGAGCCTTGGGGTATTTTCTGCTTATACACCCTCACTCCTAATGGAGCAATACGCACGTTGGGTGTTTAGATGGATTCAGAGGAGTTGGGGAGGCGTCCCCAAGTGTTACGAGGCAGCACGGTGTCATGGCCTCTTCCACGTGCCATCCGATTCCACTGTCATCAGAGCTGTCACCATTTCACGGGCGAGGCAACTGAGGCTCAGAGAGATGAGGTGATATATTAGCTCCTTGTGTTGCTGTGATCAAAATACCTGACAAGAAAGGTTTATTCAGACTCAGGCTTTCAGGGGTCAAGTCCAAGGATGGCTTGCTCCAAGGCAGAAACATCATGATGGCGGGGCGTGGTGGAAGAAAGTTGGGCTCATGGCAGCTGGGAAGTAGAGAGACGGAGAAGGGAGCAGGGACAGATATAATCCCAAGGCCACACCCAGTGACCTGCCTCCTCCAGCCAGCCGTACCTATAGTTACCACCCAGTGAATCTATTCAAATTATGAACCCGAAGCCAGGCGTGGTGGTGCACACTTGTAATCCAAGCTTTTGGGAGGCTGAGACCGGACTATCCCGGTTTGAGGCCAGCCTCAGCTACCTAGTGAGGCCTTCTGCAACTTAGTGAGACCCTGTTTCAAAATAAAGAATAAAAAAATAGGGCTGGGGGTATAGCTCGGAGGCAGGATGCCCCTGAGTTCAATACCCGGTACTGAAAAAAAAAAAAAAAAAATAGGGCTAGGGGTGGAGCTCGGAGGTAGAATGCCCCTGAGTTCAACAATCCCCAGTACCGAAAAAAAAAAATTACGAACCTGGCAATGTTGAGGGTAGAGCCCTCATTCAGTCGTTTCTCCTCTGAGCTCCGCCGCATTGCCGCACACAGGTGCTTCTCAGGGGGACGCTCCAGGTTCAAACCCTACCAGACAACTCGTGCAAAGCTCACAGAGCCGCACAGCGGTGGAGGCAGGGTGCAGGCCTCGATGGTCTAGCAGAACTGGGGCTCCCGTCCACTCCGCCTCACTCCCTTCCCTGGGAAGAAGGCACTGAGACTCGATGGCACACGAGGACCGTCCATCGTGTCCTGTGTCCCAGGAAGCGCTCTAGGGAGGCGTGTCCCTCGTGGCCAGTAGCGACTTCCCCCACGCATTTCCTTCAGGGGTGTAAAGCTGTGCCGCCCTGCTCTGGCTCCTCACAGGAGTGACCCGCAGCCTGGCCACTTGTACGCTCTGTGACTCCAGGAGCTCTGGGACTTTGCTCTTCCTAGTTTGTTCATCCATAAACAGCCTGGTTGCCACTTCGGGGAGCAGGTGTAGGAAACGGGATCTCCCCTGCTCCGAGGCAGACAACTCCCCTGGGTCCAAGAGGCGCAAAGCAATGATCCAGGAGTGTCGGTCCCGAGTGCTCCCCCAGAGGGCGCCAGAGCTGCACACCAAAGGGCAGAGCCCGAGCAGGCCGCCCTCCTGGAGCACAGAGCATGGGGAGGTGGGCGTGGGGAGGGGCAGCGGACAGGTCAGCAAGAGAGAAGGCCTGGGGCATGCAGACCAACACGGGCAAGGACGGCGGCACAGAGAGAAGTAGCCCAGGACGCCTGTACCCTGGGTGGGGTCTCCGGGGCCCAAGGGCTCTAGGAGGCCACCTCAGAAGCCACCTGGGAGGACCCCGAGGGTCAAGGGCCAGACGGGGCGGCCCACCTGCTAGGGCGAGGTATGCCTGCCCTTGGAAATGAACTCGGTTCTGCAAGCCAAAAGTCCGACGTCACCTAAGTGCATAAAGGTATGTGTGAATTTGAGGCATCATTCACAGATGGGAAATTCTTTTAAAGTGTCCAGTGCAGTTGTCTTTGGTGCCTAGTGTTGCACAGAATTGTAGCCATGGCTACCACCTAAACTTCCATCATTTCATCACCCAAAAGGAAACCCCGCACTCAGTACTGCTGACGGCCCGTCTCCCCCCGGCCCCCAAACCACTGACCCACTTTCTCCCTGCAGACGCGCCTTTAGGAACATCACCTATAAATAGAATTACACAACGTGGGATCTTCTGTACCTAGCTTCTTTCACTTAGCACGAAACACATTTAGATCTTATTTTATTTATTTTTTACTTGGTGCATTGTAATTTTACATCATATTGGGGTACAGAGGGTCAGAAAAAATACACGCACACAGCTGTTGGTGCCTTTGAGATATTTGGGAATAAGAAAAACATCAGATGGATGAGCAGAGGCCCCAGGGGAGTGGCCCAGGGGGAGGAGGGAAGGGAGGAGGAAGACTAAGTCATAAAGACTGTAACAGTTGAAATAATACTGTGAATGTATACATTTAAATGTAATTAATTTAAGGCCAGGCGTGGTGGTGCACGCTTGTAATCCCAGCATTCGGGAGGCTGAGACCAGAGGATCCGGGTTCGAGGCCAGCCTCACCTACCTAGTGAGGCACTCTGCAACTTAGTGAGACTCGGTTTCAAAATAAAGAACAAAAAATAGGGCTGGGGGTATAGCTCAGAGGTAGAATGCCCCTGAGTTCAATCCCCAGTACCGCAAAAAAAAAGTAATTTATTATTATTATTATTATTATTATTATTATTATTATTATTATTACGGTACTGGAGATTGAACCCAGGGGCATTCTACCTCTGAGCTACACCCCCAGTCCTATTTTTTATTCTATATTTTGAAATGGGGTCTCACTAAGTTGCGGAGGGCCTCACTAAGTAGCTGAGGCTGTCAGTGAACCCAGATCCTCCTGTCTCAGCCTCCCAAGTCCTGGGATTACAAGCCTGTGCCACCACGCCTGGCTACATTTAAAATTCAAAACCAAAATAAACCCCAAGGAAAAGGGGGAGTCACAGACTCAGAAAGGGAGGGAAGCCGGCACAAAGTCGGGCTGCCCAGGGCTTGCAGCCTCTGGCCCCCGGGGCCACCACAGAGAGGACGCTGTTTTCGTCAGCACCTTGCTTTCGAGGACATTGTATTGTCTCGATGCAGCAGCTGTCGCTGTCCCCGTTTTGCTGATGGGGACTCGAAGCCCAGAGGGTGTCTCTCTCTCCCATACCTCAGCTCAAAGAGGGAGGGCCAGGGAGAAATCCCAGCCTTTGGAGGAGGCAGGCTCCTGCAGACCGTGGGCTTCACCGTGAGGGCCCGGAGGCTGCTCACCACTCAGATGCCCCTTCCCGACATCCCAGCGGTGCCCCTTGGCATCTGCCTGGGCGTCCACACGGGGGCCACACTTCCCCGGGACTGCTCCTAGGGGGGCCATGCAGGCAGACCCAGGAGTCCTGAGAGGAGCCCTTGGCTTCGAGACCGTCCCTCGGCCTGTCGCCGCCCTTGTCCACGCTGCACTTGGTCTGAAGCGCTTCCTCCCCAGCCTTCCTGCTCCCTCTCTGTTCAGAGCTGTCAGCCAGCCGTGCATGCATGGAGGCTGAGACTCTTCTCATCGGCCCACCTGTCTGCCTCCTGGGGTGGGGGTGGGCTCCCCAATAAGTCTACTGCTTATAGAATCCTGTCTAACGCAAAATCCTCCTCTCTCTACCACTGAAAGTTGAAGGGTTCTTGGAACAGAGCGAAGAATTTAAGGACTTGGGACTGTCCCACCGACATGGAAGGAGCCATAGCCACAGAGGAGCCCGGAGCCAGCTCAGAAGGAAGGGCGGCCGGTGCCCCAGGGAGAGCAGCCTGGGGTTCAATGGCCTGGGGGGGAGACTGGAATTTCTCTCCCCTTTCCACCTGCAGCAAGGGGACCCAACCGGGTTTGGTGTTTGGCTTCTGCTGGGCAAGCCAAGGCTCTCATTCCATGGGTTCTAGAAGATTCTGGAAGATTCCATGCTATTTCCAAGTCAGTGAGGAAAGTTTTCCACACCATAATGATCCCAGGATCCTGCGAATCGCAGTTCACTGTTGAATTCTCCCTGAGGCACCAGCGGCTGTCAACTTTAGAGGCGCACAGACCAGGAGATAGGAGGGTTGGTGGCTGGGCAGAAGGCCATTTGGGCTCTGGAGAGCTGGTATTGTTACAGGAGAGTGCTCCCCACAAGCCCAGTCTCAGAGACAAAAGAAAACTCCCGAGGCCAGAAGTAGTGATGTAGGATAGAAGAAATAAGTAGGTAGAAAGGAGACAGACAGGAAGGGAAAGTAAAATAGAATTTTAATATAAAAAACCTGGGACTGAAGTGCTTCAGCCTCCACTCCACAAACCTGTTCTCTTTCCCAGGCCTGACTCTCCCAAATTCCTGGGAAATCTGTAAATCTTAGAGTTAACTAAAAGGAAGTATCATTGCCCTGTGCATTGATAGCAAGACAGGTACGATATTTTGAAAAACCTACAATTTAGGACACTCTCCAGCTTATCTGTCAATCAGCTAATGAGGACCCCAATCAACCTAAGGACCCTAAGGTTGACCAGACCACCAGACCACCAGGAAGCGCCTCTGGACTACCGGACTGAGATCATCCTCACACACTTCCTCTAGCCCACCCCTCACAAAAGTCCCCTACAAGAAGACAGCCCTGAACTCCCCAAAATGCCCTTCCTCATCTTGAGGTGGCCCGCATTCTCTCTTGAATGTGTATTTCTTCCTTTTTTCCCTTTTCCCCAAATAAACCTCTGTCCATGTCTCTGACTGGCGCGTGCTGAAATTCTCTTCTGTCACGTTAGCCAAGGACCCTGCAGATCCTGAGTACCTGAACTGAAGAGTCACCCCAACAGTAGGGTAAGCAGGTCTTCCTTTAATCAGCAGCTGATGACCCAGGTTGGGCAATTTCTCGCTTTCTGGGCCCCGAACAAAGACATTCCAACCCTTTTGTACAGTTGGTCACTTAACTTCGAGATGAAGGGAAAATGTGAGATTTATTACACTTTCACCTAGCAGGAGCATAGTATCAAAAGTAGAAAGAGCGCAGTAACTCAAGGTCTGGTCTCACTCTTATCTCCCAGATGCTCCCTGACTGGGCTGGTGCCACCCTGTCTCTCCCGTCTCTGGCTTGCATTAGGGAGCGGCTGGTCTCATTGATTTGCAAGCCTTCTCTGCTAATTGTCAGCACACTGGCAGCCAGGGGAGGGAGCGGGGAGTCCCTATCTTTTCTACCCTAAGCTAAATTCTTAACTAATAATATTTCCATGGCTCTGACTATTCTTTCCCATATCAGTGTCAGTGGGTACCCCGGTCCAAAGCCCACCAGGTCCTGCTCCAGCTGCAGCCCACCAGAAGTGGCTGGTGAGTCCCAGGCGGGGACCTCAGCAAGGCAGGGTCCCCCAGCGGATCCCCCACGCAGAGGGCGTCTTGAGATGGGTCCTGGGACTCTGGAGGGGTGCAGCCCACACCTGAGATCGGACTCAACCCCAGGGAAAAGGGTGAGGAGAGAAAATTCCAAAATTTCTGCCAAGATGAAGTTTGTCCTTAATTAGCAGGACCCAGGGTGGAGACATTATCTTGCAAACACAGCAGCGAATTAGAGGCCCTGTGGTCCAGTCCCACACCTTGGTGCAGCTGAGCACCAGGATTTCCAGAGGTGGGAACTAAGCTCTCTGAGCCATCACCCAGGCAGAGGGAAAGGGAGGCAGGGCTGGGCGGTGGCACTGCAGGCTTCCATCTGGTCCTGGTGTTCTGAGGTGCTGAGCCAGGGAGAAGCAGCCCTTTGGCTCCAGGGGGCACGACCGTGGTCCCAGTGTTGGCATCGACACTGTGGTCCCCAGCAGTGTGCGTCTGGGTGTGCGAAGGGCTCGTTCACCAAGGGCAGGCTGGGGGCTGTCCTGAGTGGACATCAGGTGACACTAATGACTTGTCTGGGCATGGTGGGTGCAGGAAGCGTCTCTGAAAAAGGACAGGGAGCCCCAGCCAGAGTGGAGCCCTCCCCGAACCCTGGGTTTTCCCTGCTAGGCCAGAGGATGTGGGGGAGAAATGGATTGTCTTGGAAGGGGAGGGTGATGGGAGAGGGGTGAGCCAAGGTCTGCCGCCCCTCCTCCATTGCCCCCCCTTCTGCATCCCTCCCCCCCACACCTGGGCTGGACAGGGGGCTGCAGCTTGAAGGAAGTGGTCCTGGGGAATCTGAGAACACCAGTTCTGGGCTTTCTTTTCAAGTTCAAAAGATTAAATCCAGGTTTAAAATAGAAAAGATGGAAAAAGACACAGATTGAGGTGGGCAGGGGTCTCCTCCAAGGACTGTCCTCCTGGCACAGGACAAGAGGAAGGAGAAGGCCCCTCTGGGAGATGTCACACCCTGGCAGGAACCCTTCCTCTTTACACCAAATGGCGCAAGGCCCCCTTGGCTATCCTGAAATGAAAGTCACGTTTCATAGACATGTCTACACACAAGCTTTTGAAAAGTAAATACACACCACGCCCTATATACACAGGAGCTGTCAAAGGAAAGTATTGTCTAACCAATATTATTTCTGCATAGCGAGGCTCTGGACTGTGCCAGGGGAGTAATGAAGGAGGGGGGGGGCTTGAGCCCCTGCACAGAATCTCTGCAATCACGGTGAGTGGGTCACCTGCAGAGGCAAGAGCCCGGGTGTGCTGCCCGGGCAGCCCCTGTGCCATCGCCATGCTGGGGACAAGCCCTCGGCTCCACACCCATAAACACAGTCTTCCCCGGCTTCAGGTGAAAGGTATTAGAAACTGTATGTGTGTTCAAACCATGCAAACCAACCAGCGACTGTGTGTTAAGGTGTTAAAACAGAGCAGGCCGTGGGTTCAAATCTTGCTAACAGGTTTGTAGCCAGTAGGAGTTCCAACATGAGAGCAGAATCCACAGGGTGGAGGCGATGGCCTTGTGTCTGCTCAATTCATAGGACATTTATATGACTGCGACGGCTTCCTAATAAGCAGGGCTTTGAGCAGGGCTCAGCCCACTGAAATCATGCAAGGCATTTGATTTGATTTCAAAAGAAGGGACGCGTGGCATTTCCCACTTTGCAGTATTATGTTCTGGAAATTTGGGGTGTTTTGGGTTTTGCTTTCACATTAATTATAACGGAAAAATTTTCTAAGAGACACAGGATGGCTAAACAGATTGTGAGTCATCAATGGTAGCTAAAAAGAACAATGCCTCAGCTTGTCTCAGAGATATTCATTAACTCTCAACAAATATCAGGAGTTGAACTTTGTAGCTTAGCTATAAATCAAAGGAATTTAGGTCTACTATTCTTTATAAGTAAAGAAAGCTCTAAGACAGAGAGTTTGCCCACCTCCCCCCCCCCTTGTCTTTACTTATTAACTACTTTCTAGCTGTCTGACAAGGAGTTGAACAAATAGTAAAGATTTAATCTAATGAATAGAGTTTCCTCTCCACTGTTAACCTTTAACACTGCTTTCATACTAAAAGAATTTTTATTAACACATTGTATTCTGTAAACCTTTGCTGTTTTCTTAATCCCATCAACTACTATGGGAAATAGCTTTTCTAGTTAAAGATGTACCCACTCAACTTTAGGAAAAAACAAGACTGTAAAAAAATTCCTGTTCTGTATACCTTGTTGTAAAAGAATGTAAGAAACAGTGATGTCATGAATTAAACAGATGCGTCTTGAACACTGCATTGGGTGTAAGTGTGTTCTCATCGACCTCATACTCAATCCCCACCTAACGAGGGATCCCCCGACCCTGCTGCCTCGAGGGCTGGCTCCCCGCATATGACACTAAGAAATATGTCTCCAGATTTCCAAACACCTCTATGGCAGTACAACTCTACCAAGTTAGGACGTGGGTCTCTGGGCATCACTGCCACCAAGCCCAAGAGGAGGGCACGGATGGGGACCAAGGAGCCCCGCAGCCCCAGCCTGGGTGTGGCCATGTCTCCCACTGGAGACCACAGGAGCTCCGTGCAGGCAAAGTCGGGCTCCTGCAGGTGGCACCGGCCGGCATCCCAGGAAGAGTGTTAGGAAGGGTCTAGCATAGCATTTGGGGGCGCCTCAGTGGCCTGGGGGAGGTCCAAGGGAATGGGTCTGCTCAGGATGGGATGCTGTCAAGAGGCAGGCTAATTTAGCCACTGGGTGTCTTCTTTTTATCTACAAGGTTGGAGGAGAAGCCAGGCTACCGCGGGTCTGGATGGAGAGATGGTTGCTCACGGAAGCCAGTAGAGGGTGCTGTTGGGTCATTCAGACAGGATGGCCACATGGGCTCTGTCTTACGCTATCTGGATCAGGTAGGTGGTCAGCGCTGACACGGGTGTTCTGGGAATTCTTATGAAACAGCACAGCACCCCTGGGGTGCCGTTGGGACCACTACTCTTTCTCCTAACATACTCCCCATTCTGGATGCTGAGTTCCACCTGCTGGGCACCCAGAGTGAGGCAGGAGACATCCCAACGTTTCCATGGGGGGCAGGGGAGGCTGGGCTGGGTGCTGGAAGTAGGGTACCAGAAACAGATGAGGATCAAGTCCTTTCCATTTCAGGACCCCGGAGGAGAATAGGAACGCCCCCATCACCCCAGCCCAGAGACAAGCCCAGCGAGAAGGGGGCCCTTTAATTAGGACTGTTCACCCCAGAAGGCAGCTGACTCGGGACTTGACTGAGTACCAGAAGGTGGCCAGACCTGATTTTCTTCCAAGGACTTTTAGGAGAAAGAAGCCTGGTTATGATAAAAATAAAGTTACAAGTGAGCACCCCCAAGTGTGTGTAACCATGAGATTCCCACCTACAATGACTGGATGGAAACAGCCACTTTAAACTTGGCTTTCATTTTATTAGTGTTTGCTAAGTCTGGGTTTCACAGTTCTAGAGATTCCAGAAGGCTTTGGGTATGTTTCTATCTCCAAAATCAGAGATGCTTGAAAATGTCTCCGATGATTCTATGTCCACGCCCACCACTCAGGCCCTTTATGAGGCTATTGGATGGGGGAGTATCTTAGTCTGTTTGGACTGCTATATCAAGATGCCTTAGGCTTGATCATTTAAAAGCAACAGATCTTTATTCCTCTCAGCGCTAGAAGCCGGAAGGTCCCAGATCCAGGCACCAGTAGATTCGAGTATCTGGAGAGGACCTCTCTCGGTTCCAAGATGGCGCCTCATGTCCTCACCAAGCAGGAGGTGGGAGGGCACCCGGGGCCTCAGCTGGCTCCCTCTGGCCCTGCCACCAATGCCCTCATGAGGGCCAGAGCCACAGTGACTTAACCACTCCCCAAGTCCCTACCTCTTGACACCACTGCATCACGGATTCAGTCTCAACATGAATTTTAGAGGGACACGTTCAAACCGTGGCAGGGCAGCTGATAGTCCCGGTGACGGGGACCCCAGGATACACGGCACAATGGTGGGGCACCTCTTCCTACAGGAGCCACAGAGGGGGCTTTGGGGAGCCCCAAATGAGAGGCTAGGCCCCCACCTCCCCGCCCACCACCTCCATACAATTCTCTCGAGTGAGGAGGTCACCAAACGGTGGCTCCTGTGCTCGGGACACACACTGAGCTTTCCAGGGAAGGCCATGAACGGACAGTGGCTGGGTAGAAGACACCACAGTGGGGGTGAGGATGGCCGCTCAGGGTGTCTGTGGTCTGTGCCACCGGGTGCCTGGGTGGACAGCGGTCACAGCGCCTGTGACGGGGGTGACTACTGAGGCCCGCGATGCTCACCCGGGCCTCGGGCTGTGCAGGGAATGGCTGAGAAGGGTGGCGTGCAGGAGCCTCGGGTCCTTGTGCTTCCAGGGGCGACACTGGGTCAAGGTTTGGCTCTGTCCTTGCAGGACCAAGTGACCAAGTATAGGAGGCGTATGGGATTTTCGCAACCACACTCTTTTTGGGTGACGAGTTTTCCCTGGGGCACGAGGATTTGTCAGCTATCTGGCCGCCCGGGAGTCCTTGCCTGGGAAGTCCCTGGTGGCAGGGATTCCTGGCCACAGACCATCATGGGCCTCGGCTATCTCCTCCCCTGAGGCAGACAGGTTAAGGAAGGACCACAGGAAGGGGGTCCATTTGAGTGCCTTCCACCAGTGTGGGGTGCCCTCCTGAGGCCTGTCCCAAGAGGCATGGTGACCGTCTCTGTCCACTACTCATCTCTTCTCCTGGCCACGTGTCAGCACACGAGGGTCTGCCCAGCAGTGTTCAAGCCCTGCCTCGCCCTGACAGTGCCGCTGGCTCCTCTGTGGACCACTCAGGCCTGTAAGAGACGCCAGCAAGGGATAAGGACTCAGGACTCGAGAGGAGGCACCAGGAGGGCCTGTGCTGCAGATTCCCTCTGCAGGGTGGCGATGCACTACACATGGCAGACAGTCACCTGGGGCCCTGGGGTTGGGACTTACCCTCTGGCCCTGGGCAGTGGACATGTCAGAGAATGCTGTGCCTGTATTAGTCTGTTTTCTGTTGTATAACAAAGTACCTGAAGCTGGGCACTTATAAAGAAAGAAGGTTTATTTAGCTCAGAGTGCTGGAGGCCCAAGAGCGTGGTTCCAGCTCTGTAAGGACCTTGGAGAGCACCACAGGGTGGGGGGGCGGGGTGCTGTGCAGAGATCACACAGCGGACAGGAACACCGCTCTCCTGCACTAGCTCACTTCTCACTAACCGGATTGATCCCCTGCAAGGCTGATGGCCCCACGTGGTGACCTGCTTCTGGCCCGCCAGGCCCCACCACCCCTCAACGTCACCACACTGGGGACTGAGCTCCAGCAAGGAAGCCTTGGGTGACTCTCTCAACCAGACCACATCCACACCACAGCGGTGACGCCGGGCGAGAGGGACTCACTCTTCCAATTCCACCTCATGGTTTATCTTTAAGGAAGCAAATTCGATCCTCCACACCCAGGGCAGTGAGAGTGAAGCTTCTAGAACATGTGTGAAGAATTGTCCCCTCTAAACAAGGGACGGGGACGCGTTGGGGGTTAGAGCAGCTCTGCAGGGCGGTGACATGTGGGTCTGCCCAGCTGCAGGCTGTGGGACAGAGCTGTGTCCCTCTCAAGGGACAGACCCGGGCGTCCAGGCAGGGTGGGGCATGGGAGGAGGAATCTTAGTCAACAGAGAGAGGCCAGTGCAGGGACAGATGGCAGGTATGGGGTGGGGGGTCCTTTGGAAGTCCAGGTGGGTAGTGACCATGACTAAGGTCTCACTCAACAGGAGTTGGCAGCACGTCCTGCCCTGGCAGAGAGGGAGGCAGAGCCCAGACACCAGACCAGCACAAGATGGACAGCACAGCACCACAGCGCGGCCTGTGGTGAGGTCAGGGACAGGGGCCCTCGGGTCACCCTGCTGAGGTCACACCCGGACTGTGAGGAGGAGGCAGAGCCCCAAGCTGCAGGAGGCCCAGGCCAGCACCACCGGGCATCAGGGCCTTCCACAGTGGGGCGTCAGCGCCCTCCTAGGTCCCGGGCTCTGCTGACCGTGGAAGGGACACCCAGGGCTTCAGATCCCGAGACCAGGACACCCTGACGTGGCACCTCTCAGGGAGACCCCCCTCCTCGGGGACGCAGGGCAGCCGCATTGCACCTCGGTGGGTCTGAGAGCTCCAAGTGGGGGCCAAGTGCAAGGTCAGAGTGAAGCTGCCACTTGAGAGAGGAGAAAACGAGAACCGCCTTCCCTCTGTGAGTGGCGGTGTGAACTGGCCAGGCAGCTGCGAGGTGGGGCAGCCTCGGGACAGTCCCCTGCAGGAGCAGAACCCTGCACAGTCAGGTGGCTCGTGCAGGGCTGCGCCCCAAATCCTTCTCTGAGTGAGTGCAGAGTGAAGCTGCCCCAGGAAAGAGGGGGGGTGCGATGGCCTCCGATTTAGAGGCCAGGACACTGCATGAGAACGTGACAGAGACTCCTCAGTGGCACTAGCTCATCTATTCATACAGCTGCATACATTTTCATGAAAAGAAAGGAAAGGAAAGGAAGGGAAGGGAAGGGAAGGAAAAAGTCAGGTGTGGTGGCACATGCTTGTAATCCCAGTACTTGAGAGGCTGAGACAGGAGGATCACAGGTTCAAAGCCAGCCTCAGCTACTTAGTGAAGCTCTCAGCAACTTAGTGAGACCCTGTTTCCAAATAAAAAAATAAAACAGGTCTGGGCTATAGCCTGGAGGAAGAAGGT
>PVLC010030928.1:0-19243 GCA_004027655.1 Graphiurus murinus
GGCCACCAGAAGCCAGGAGAGGGGCATGGAGGGGGGCAATTCTCTCTCACAGCCCTTAGAAGGAACCAACCTTGCCAACATCCTGATTTAGAACTTCTAGCCTTCAGAACTGAGATAATAAGTCGCTGTTAAGTTTGTGGTACTTTGTTATGGCAGCCCTAGGAAATTAATACACAGTACTTACATTAAACCTAGGAACTTTCTCAAATATTTCTTCAAATCCTTTGCAGTCTATTGAAAGAATAAGTTTTTTTTTTCAGAGCTTCTAAAAAGCCCCCAACCTTATTTTTCACCTTCTTTCTTCCACAGAGCTGTGAATGAATGGCAGTAAATATAGTCCTGGTTGGGAAGATTCTCACTTGCTCAGAAGATTGAACTGTGTTAAGTGAAGTGAACTGCATGTGAATTGTGATGCAGATTTCTTCATATCAGGATCAGTAAAACTTAGGCCTTCAGAACTCCCTGATGAAGGAATATTGACCAATTTAACTATGGGGAGGGTGTTGGAATAATAACCAATTCAAAGCAGAATATCACTTTGATTCAAAGAGGGAGTCAATAACATTAACCTTCTCATCAACTAGTCCAAGATGAAATACTAGCTTGGCATCGACTAATCAAGACTGCCTTGCCCCTTGTGTTCTTGTGTTGGGAAATAACTTGGTTCAGCCTCCTTAAGATTTATTCACCTTGTACTTTGCTGATCACATTCATTGAACTGCAGATTGGAGCCAAGAACTGTATTTTCAAAGCTGAGCTGGTGATAGGCAGATCGTCTTTCAGTCTCGGAGTCAATCCAGCCATCTTAGGTATTGAAGTGTTTCTTTATGGTGCTCTAGGGACCTTTTCATCATGTTGTATTCTTTGTGACCAGCTGAACCTAACCACTTGTCTTAGAAAAGCAGTGGAATGCTTTTCTAAGACAATTACAAATCTATTTGCATTTTCACGAGTGTTTTATATCATCATAGTCCATCGGTTGGATGTTGTTAACCATTCTTGCTATGTAGTAGTACTTGCTGTAGTAGTACTAGTAGTACTTGTAGTACTACTGCTATAGTTATCACCTATTAGGTATTTACTAAGTATCACACAATGTGATAATTGCTTTATCTACCCAGTCACCTTCAATCCTTTCAACAACCCGATGAAGTATACTGTCTTTTTTATAGACTAGGATGCTAAGGTTTAGAGATATTAAGTATCTTGGACTAGATGACACAGTAAATGGTGAAGCTGGGATTAGAATCCCAGGTCTTTCTGATCCTAAAGCTTGTCTTCATATGCATTTTGCAGTTCAGTCTCAAGTGTACTGTTGGGAGCAAAAAAATTATTCAGACAGGTAATGACTACTCAGAGAGCTCAATTATAAGTTGATAGAGATCAGTAAAAGCTGACATAAACACCAGGATGGAGCAAAGTGTTCCAAAGATTGTACAACTCTAAAGTGGCACCAATGGAGAGAGGCCATTCTTGGCACTAAATAACCAGCCTGTCCCTTAGTGTATACCTCATACAGCCATAGACAAAGACTGAGAACCTTGTATAATAAAGGTCCCAATATGGGAAGTAAATATCCAACACAACAGTGTAGGAGACAAGAATATGTAGGATGTGTAGAACGGGCAGAAGGAGGCTGTCAGACCTGGCTGACTTAAGAAGAGGAAATGGACAGGATTGCAATAGAGGGAACTCTCTTGGCCACCTTTGATGAAGAAGGGGAATATAAGTTGATATGAGACACCTACACATGACTTTTAAAACATAGCTGTGAATTCTTTGGCCTCTTCTCATGGAGAGATACAGCTCTATGTCTCTTCTCGAATCTAGGCAGGCCTGTGACTGTTTTGGTCAAAAGTATTATGGTAGTGATGCCATGTCACTGAGATTAGGTTATAGACAATGCAGTTTCTGTGTTGTCTCTCTTGAGCCCCAAGACTCCAGACAAGAAGTCTGGCTGTCCTGAGGCTGCCCTGGTTGACAGCCTGGCTAAATAAGTCCTGGCCTTATAGCCATCTGCCTTCCCCTACAAAGTGTTGGACATGGGATTGAGGCCATCCACCAGCTGCATACAGCAAAGTGACCATCATCAACATCATGTGGACTAGATGAATCAACCAGCTGAGCCCAGCCCAAATTCCCTACAGGAAAATCCTGAGATAGCCGGGCGTGGTGGCTCATGCTTGTAATCCCAGTATTTGGGAGGCTGAGACCAGAGGATCCGGGTTCGAGGCCAGCCTCAGCTACTTAGTGAGGCACTCCGCAACTTAGTGAGACCTGGTTTCGATATAAAGAATAAAAAAAAATAGGGCTGGGGATGTAGCTCGGAGGTAGAATGCCCCTGAGTTCAATCCCCAGTACCGCAAAAAAAAAAAAAAAAAAAAAAAAAAAATCCTGAGATAAAATGAGATAGTTGTTTTAAACCACGGAATTTCAGAATAACTTGTTCCACCGCAATAGATTAGTAGAACTACTAAGGATGGAATTTATAGTTTATTATTTCACTTTAGGTGAGATCTAGAAAGGGGCCTTTTTCATTAGAGGGACCTTGAGATTTCAGAATATATTGATGCATAGTTTTAATGAATGACATTGGTTGTATGGGAAAGTAGTTTGCTAGACAAGGAATGGATTGTGAAGGAGGACACTTGAGTACTGCCAGTGGTTGTTACTTAGACTCTAGCTTTAGTTCTATGGACTCACTGTCAGAGTGTGGGCAAATCTTGCAACTTTGGTAATGTTTGGTATTAATACCTGCTCTACCTACCACATAGGGAAGGAAACATGACTTTGAGAAAAACGTGGGTCAGCATGTGTGAAAGCAACTTTAAAAATGTGAAACGCCACATATATGTGTTGCTTATCTGTTCATTCCTAGAGCTGCATTTATATTTCTGCTTCGCACTTATCAGTGTATTAGAATTAAATGAATGCTTTACTTTCTTCTCTACTCCTTGTACCTAGGACAGTACAAAACTCATAGTAGGGGCTTACTAAATATTTGCTAAAAATGACTTCTTAGAATTAACACTAAGAAAGGAAAACTGGAGAAAATGCATATTTTAAATAAATGTTTGTAGTATAAAAGATATTAGAGATAATCCATTCCCATTACCTTATTTTTTTAATGCATTCAATAGAATACCACATATTTGAATTTGACAAATTTTAGTAAAAGTCCAGATGAGGTCTGTCATCCTGTGGTCATGGTACAATACTTACCAGTTCTGTTTTAAAATGGCAAGAAGCTTGGTAGAAGAGAAGAATAAAGGGAAGACAGGGATATGTATTATTTAAATGACTAATATCCAGAAAGTTTATAGCTTGGATAATCAGCTTGCTAAAAACATCAACTGTCCTCTCCTGGCAGAGAAGTGCCTTGGATGCTCTGAAGAGTTACCAAGGAAGGTCAGGGACCAGCACTGCCTTAGCCAGATTAAACAATCACCAGGAACCTCCATTGTGGAGGACAATTTAAATGTGGCAAATGTGGTCCTTTTCCTTGGGGAGTTTATGGTCTAGTGGGAAGATGTTGTCCTTTAAGGGCCAGTAAAGTTGCTCTGCTCCACCCACAACAGCTCCTGCCAAAGCCTAAGAGGCACACACAGGTTTTGTGGGTTTCCTTTCAGGAAGAGAGAACTGAGGCAGAGAGTAAGTGGTCGCACTGTTGGACAGTGAGGAGTCCAGCCCCAATGAGGACCACACATTGGGTCATGAGAAAAGGGCACTCCTTAGGGAGTGAGGAAAGGAGGGAAGCCGGGCAGGCAAAAGCAAAACACACCTGGAGGCCCAGTTGGCTCTCCACATGCATGGCTTCTACATCCATGGATTCAACCAACTGGAGATCAAGAATATTCAAGAGAGAAAACTGCCTTTTTTTTTTTTTTAGAATTTTATTGATGCAATGTAATTCTACATCATAGTGAAATTCAAAGTGATGTGTCCATATAAGCACACAACATTTCTTGGCATATCCCTTCGCACCCCACCCTGCAGCCCCTTCTCCTCCCCTCACATGCTAGTGAGATGGGTAGTGATCCCTTTCTATAGGAACATAACATTATTTGGTCTGTTTCTTTATTCAAATATCCTGAGAACTGTGTCTTCATTGAACATAAATAGACTCTTTTTCCTTGTCATTATTGCCTGAACAATACTGTATAGTAATTACTTACATTGTACTTGCATTGTATCATATAATATAAATAAGCTGGAGATGATATCAAGTATATGGGAGGATGTGCATAGGTTAGATGCACATGCTGCACCATTTTCTATGAGGGACTTGAGGGTCTTTGAATTTTATTACGTACCGTCAGGTCCTGGAACCAATCCCTCATGAGTAATTTATGCTTTTTTTAGAAACTCCCTATTAAATGCAATTTTTCTTCATGCCAGAAGGAGGCAATATAGTGTGGTGGAAATGGGAATAAGATTTAAGCCATCTAGAGCTAAGTTTAAACCCCCAATTTTTCATTTTGTTGCCTCAGGCAAGTTACTTAACCTCTCTGAGCTTTAGGTGCTTCATTTATAAAATACCTTGGGAGGTTGTCATTAGATGTACAAAAAAATGTGTGCAAAATGATGAAGAATGAATGGTGGTTATTTCTCCTAGGCCAGCACATCAGCTAATCAAACCTCCTGTGGCTTGGTGCTTTGGGAAGGATGAGCAAACCAGAAGAGTAAAGGGAGGGGTGAGAAAGGTAGAGAAAGATGGGCAGGCCTTCACAATATTGCCTGCATCACAGTTTGTCCAGAGCAGGGTGCACATGAACTTGGATGGGGGAGGGGACTGTCAAGTCTTTATTTTCATAGGCTGACATTTTCTTTTATTATGTATAGACACAAGAATCACCAGTAATATCAGCAGCATTGTGAGTTTGACACCAAAGCATGGAACATTTTCGTGTCATATACAGTGGTTGCAGTTCATTCTTTCCTTCTTTCCTTCCTTCCTTCTATTTTTGTGGTACTAGGCATTGAACCCAGGGGCATTTTACCCCTCAGCTATACCTCTAGTCCTATTTGTTTATTCTTTATTTTGAAACAGGGTCTCACTAAGTTGTAGAGGGCCTCACTAAGTAGCTGAGGCTGGCCTGTGATCCTCCTGTCTCAGCCTTCCAAGTACTGGGATTATAAGAGTGCACCAATAGGCCCAGCTCAAATATTTCAAAATATCATTTACATCAATCATGACTTTAAAATTATGATAGTACAAAGAATTATGGTAGTACACCTGCTACTGCCATTGCTACTTTAATATGTTAATAAAAAGCACATGTATTACTGTGACACCACTTGCTTTAAAATATTTTGATAATGAAATTTCAAGATAGTCTTTTTGCAATTTTATTTGTGTGTGTGTGTGTGTGTGTGTGTGTGTGTGTGTGTGTGTAACTAGTGATTGAATCCAGGGTCATTTTACCTCTGAGCTACATTCCTAGTCCTATTTTATTCTTTATTTTGAAACAGGGTCTCACTAAGTTGTGGAGGGTCTCACTAAATTGCTGAGGCTGGTTGTTAACCTGAGATCCTCCTTTCTCAGCCTCCCAAGTATTGGGATTACAAACATGGCCACGCCCAGCTATTTATTTAGTTAGTTAGTTATTTTTGTATTCTGAGGAGGAATCCATAGTTTTCACCAGACTACCGAAGGGGACCAAGCACAAAAATTCAAACATTTTTTGTCTAAAGCAAGAACCGAGTAGGTAACTGCTATGAATCACTGAGGACTTTATCTTCTTTTCTCAGGCTCATTGGTAATTATAGAGGTGCTGACCACTCTGACCTTCTATAAAGCAACCAAAGGGAAGGGGCTCTTTCTTCTTATCTCTATCTACATTTATGTATTTTTCTTTCCCCATTTTCCCTTTCTGGTGTCATTTTGGACAAAAAAGAGAATTATATTAGTGGAGTATATTACAAAGAGAAAGTTAAAAAGAGCCCATTCCATAGTGTGCTCTCTGGAAGTAAGTCACTGGGAGAGTCCATCCTTAAAGAGTGGGAGCGGGGAAGATGGCATTGGAATGACACCTCTCATCAGGCACTGTGGGCTTGATTCAAATCTGCCATAAAAGCAGCTTCTTGACAGAAGAAAAAAAGCAACAAAAAAGTGAACAATGCTACGAAAACTGAAGTACAGCTGAACAGAATCCAGAAAGCTGACCAGGGAGAGCAAAGAAGCCCATCTGTGCAGCAGCAGTGCCACACTGCAGTGGCAACTGCCATTGAGCCAGACCTGGCATGGTGTCTACTAACAAAGAAATATATAATGACCTTCTGCATTCCCAGTGACTAGACGTGGAGTAAGTGACTCCTGAACTCCACATCCTAACCAGGTGGCATATCATGACACCTTCGACAGTGACCGGAAGGCGTGACCAGCTTAAGCCTGTGAGGGACCATCCCAGCTCACCTCTCCCTACAGAGCCGACCAACTGCACTGCAGAGCTTCAATCAAAACTGCTGCAAAGCAGCTTCTTGACGGAAGGAGAGAAAAGCAAAACAGCAGAAAAGTGAGCAAATCAACAAAAGCAGCTGATCAGAACCCAGAAAGCAGACCAGGGAACAAAGGATCCAGCGCGTGCGCGGCAGTGGCAGCCACCATTTTGCCAGCCGCTCACAGCAGCAGGGATCTACCCAAAAGATCTGCAGAGGCCAAATCAGGTCTGTTCTTACAAACTTGCAGGGTTTTTAATTTTGTTTCTCGTTGTTGTTTTTTGTTTTCTGGGTTTTTTTTTGTTTTTTTTTTACTCTGTTTTCACTTTGCATTGCTTTGATTTATCTATGTTTGTTTGAAGGATTGGCTGCTTTATTAGCTTTTGCTAGACTCTAGAAATCAACACTTGAAACCCACCAAAGGCACCAATAGAGTGGGCAGAAGAAGTCCGAGAGTAAATGCAACTCAGTACAAGATACCATTCTCAGAAAATAAAAATAAGAAACCTATAAATTCAGAGAAAGCATGCAAGAGCAGCAAAGATATAAATTTAAGAACAGGGAAACCATGGGAAGGAAAACTAGCAAAGAAAAAATGAGTCAACACAACCCCACAATAACAGAACTCAATAACACTTAATGGCAGAGATTACCAGAAGAACAATTCAGATCTTTAATAATAGAAGTGATACAAAACTTCCAGAAAGAATGCAGAGAGAGCTGGAAAGAAATAAAGGAACAAATAAACAAAGAATCTGACACCCTGAACAGGAATCATAGAGAAGCCTTGAGGGAAGTAAAGGATGTGAAAGATGCAAGAATAGAAGTGAAGGCATCAATACAAACTATAAACAGTAGATTAGACCACATGGAAAAAATGATATCACTCCTAGAAGATGATCACTCCAAAAATGAATCCATTGTACATAGTCTAGAAAAAAGATTCAACAGTATGAATTGGACATTGATGAGATCTGGGCCAACTTTAGAAGAGCTAACCTAAGAGTAATAGGCATAGAAGAGGGATTAGAAGTTGAAACTAATGGAATAAACAACCTTTTCAAAGAAGTAATATCAGAGAATTTTCCAAACATAGAAAGAGAAGTAGACACACAGGTGCAGGAAACATATAGAATGCCCTTTAGACAAGACCAAAGAAGAGGTTCACCATGCCACATAATAACCAAGCTGACTAATGTAGAGGCTAAGGAGAGAATTCTGAAGGCAACAAAAGTAAAAGGCCAAGTGACATTTAGAGGCAAACCAATCAGAATCACTCTAGACTTCCCAAATCAAGTCATGAAAGCCAGGAGGGGCTGGAGTAACATATTCCAAACTCTGAAAGAAAATAACTTGAAGCCAAGAATCTCTTACCCAGCAAAACTCTCTCTCAAAACTGACGGGGATATAAAAACTTTCCATGACAAACAGAAATCGAAAGAATTTATGTCTTCCAAACCAGCACCAGAGAAAATACTCAAAGAGACTAACTACAAAGAAGAACTAACAAGTAAACGTCAGAACCAGAGAAACAATAATTTCCAGGAAGCAAACAACTAAGCAAAGAAGAACAAACACTACTGCAAACAGAAGTCAAAACTCAAAATGTTAGGAATTAAAAATCATCTCTCAATAATCACACTGAATAGAAATGGTCTCAACTCCCCAATAAAAAGGCATAAGATGGCAAAATGGATTAAAACCCAGAATCCATCTATATGCTGCCTGCAAGAAACACACCTTACAAGCAAAGATTCCCACAAACTAACGGTGAGGGCTGGAGTAAGGTAATCCATGCCAATGGAACTTGAAGACAAGCAGAAGTAGCAACTATGATATTAGATAAATTAGATTTCAAGCCTAAGTTTATCAAAAGAGACAAAGCAGGTCATTTTTTACGAGTAAAGGGAACAATCCAGCAAGAGGAAATAACAATTATCAACATCTATGCCCCAAACATAGGTGCAGCCACTTTCATAAAACAAACTCTGCAGGATATAAAGTCACACAAAGATCCCAATACACTAATACTAGGAGACTTCAATACTCCTCTCACATCACTAGATCAATCTTCTAAAAAAAAGGTCAGTAGAGATGCTTCGGACCTAAATAATACCATAAACCAAATGGACCTGTTAGACACATACAGAATATTTCACTCAACTACAGCTGAATTCACATTTTTCTCAGCAGCCCATGGAACTTTCTCCAAAATAGACCATATTCTGGGCCACAAAGAGAGCACTGGCAAATTCAAAAAATGTAACATAATTCCCTGCATCTTTTCAGACCACAATGGAGTGAAACTAAAAATCAACTCTAAGAAGACCTAGAGTAACCATGTAAACACATTGAGACTGAATACCACACTGCTGAATGAGGAATGGGTCATAGAAGAAGTAAGGGGAAAAATTAAAAAATTCCTAGAAACCAATGAAAATAGAGACACAACATATCAAAACCTCTGGGACACCTTGAAGGCAGTACTAAGAGGAAAATTAATAGCAGTGAGTGCCCACAGAAAAAGAACGGAAAACCACCAAATAAATAACCTAATGACACAGCTCAAAGCCCTTGAAAAACAAGAACAGTCTAACCCCAAAGCCAGTAAAAGACAGGAAATCATGAAAATCAGAGCAGAAATTAATGAAATACAGAATAAAAAAACAATACAGAAAATCAACAAAACCAAAAGCTGGTTTCTTGAAAAAATAAACAAGATAGATAAACTATTGGCCAACCTAACCAAAATAAAGAGAGAATCAACCCAAATTACTAAAATAAGAGATGAAAAAAGTGATACTATCACCGACAGTGTGGAAATACAGAGGATCATCAGAAAGTATTTTGAAAAACTATACTCCAACAAAATGGAAAATCTAGAAGAAATTGACAATTTTCTAGATACATATAACCTTCCTAAATTGAGTCAAGAATGTATAGAAAACTTAAATTGACCAATAACAATCGATGAAATAGAAACAGCAATAAAGCCCAGGGCCAGATGGTTTTCCAAGTAAATTTTATAAAACATTTATAGAAGAGCTAATCCCAATAGTCCTCAAACTATTCCAGGAAATAGAAAGAAACGAGACCCTCCCAAACACATTCTATGAAGTCAACATCACATTAATACCAAAGCCAAATAAAGACAGCTCAAGAAAAGAAAATGATAGGCCTATATCATTGATGAACTTAGATGCAAAACTACTAAACAAAATACTAGCAATGCGCATTCAAAACCACATCAAGAAAATTATACACTATGACCAAGTCGGGTTCATCCCAGGGATGCAAGGATGGATCAACATATGAAAATCAATCCATGTAATTCACCACACAAACAGAATCAAAGACAAAAATCACATAATCATCTCAATTGATGCTGAAAAAGCATTTGACAAGATCCAACACCCATTCATGCTAAAATCACTGCAGAGAATCGAGATAGAAGGAACAAACCTCAACATCATAGAGGCAATATACAATAGACCTACAGCCAATATCATATTAAATGGAGAAAAACTGCAAGAGTTCCCACTAAAAACAGGAACAAGACAAGGATGTCCATTATCACCTCTTCTTCAACATAGTACTTGAGACTCTAGCCAGAGCAATAAGGCAAGAGAAGGAAATCAAAAATAGGGAAAGAAGAACTAAAACTATCCCTCTTTGCAGATGACATGATACTATACTTAGAAGACCCAACAAACTCAACCAAAAAAATTATAGAACTCATCAACAAATTCAGCAAAGTGTCTGGATATAAAATCAATCTTAAAAAATTAGAAGCTTTCCTGTATGCCAACCATAAAACCACTGAAAAAGAAATCCAAAACACAATTCCACTCACAATAGCACCCCCAAAAATACAATACTTAGGGATAAACCTAACCAAAGAGGTAAAAGACCTCTATAAGGAAAACTACAAAAAATTGAAAAAAGAAATCGATGAAGATCTTAGAAGATGGAAAGATCTACTATGCTTTTGGATAGGCAGAATAAATATCAAAATGGCCATCCTCACCAAAGTGATCTACAGATTCAATGCAATACCCATGAAATTACCAAGGTCACTCCTCACAGACATAGAAAAATCAGTCCTTAAATTCATTTGGAACAACAAAAAGCCCAGAATAGCCAAAGTAGTTCTTAGCAACAAGAACCATGCAGGAGGTATCAAAATACCTGACTTCAAACTTTAATACAAAGCCACAGTAATAAAAACAGCATGGTATTGGCACAAAAACAGACACACAGACCAATGGAGCAGAATAGAAGATTCAGAAACAGACCCACGTGCTTACAGTCAACTGATTTTTGACAAAGGAGCCAAAAACATACACTGGAAAAAAGATAGCCTCTTTAACAAATGGTGTTGGCAAAACTGGTTAGCCATATGCAGGAAAATGGAAATAACCCCCACTTTCTCACCCTGCACAAGAGTCAACTCAAGGTGGATCAAAGTCCTGGAAGTCAGGCCAGAGACCTTGCAGCTACTTGAAGAGGGCATAGGTCCAACACTTCTACACATAGGCACAGGTAAAAACTTTCTCAACAAGACCCCAAAAGCACAAGCACCTCAAAGGAAGGTCAATACATGTGATTGCATTAAACTGAAGAGCTTCTGTGCTGCAAAGGAAACTATCAAGAACCTCAACAGAGAGCCCACAGAGTGGGAGAAAAGTTTTGCCAACTACTCTTCTGATAGAGGACTAATATCTAGGATATACAGAGAACTCAAGAAACTCACAGCTATGAAAACAAATAACCCAATCAAAAAATGGGCAAAGGATCTAAATAGACACCTCACAAAAGAATAAATACAAATGGCCAATAAATGTATGAGGAAATGTTCAACGTCATTAGCAATCAGAGAGATGCAAATCAAAACTACCTTGAGATTTCACCTAACTCCAACCAGAATGGCAATCATCAAGAACACAAACAACAACAAATGCTGGTGAGGGTGTGGAGAAGTGGGAACCCTAATATACTGTTGGTGGGATTGCAAATTAGTGCAACCACTTTGGAAAACAATATGGAGGATCCTCAAACGAATGGGAATGAACCTACCATATGATCCATCAATACCACTTCTGGGTATGTACCCAAAAGAACGGAAACCAAACTATCCGACCAATGCATGTGTATCTATGTTTATAGCTGCACAGTTTACAATTGCCAAACTATGGAACCAGCCAAAATGTCCATCAACAGATGAATGGATTACAAAACTATGGGATATGTACACAATGGAATTTTACTCAGCCATAAAGAAGAACAAAATCATGTTATTTGCAGGGAAATGGATGGAACTGGAAAACATTGTTAAGTGAGATTAGTCAGTCACAAAAAGTAAAAAATCGTATGTTCTCCCTAATATGTGGAAGCTAGGGAGAAAATGGGACATAAGAGGGACTCCAGATGAAGAAGGAGAATCCTTAGGTGAACAAAGAATTTGACTTAATGGAAGGTGATGGGGGGAGGGGGGACACCCTAATGAGCATGATGTACTTTCATGAACACATCAAAGTCAATCACTAAACTAAACTTGAGAAGGAGGGAGTAAGAGGGAGCGGGGTGGGAATTGGGGAAGGGTTAAATGAGAAATGTGTACATGTATGCCTTTACCTTTACCAGCTTGTACCTAAGAAAGATGTATGATTACAATGCACCAATTAAAAATAAATAAATTAAAAAAAGAGAAAGTTAAAAAGAAAGGTTACTATTCTGTCTCAACCTTGAATAGCACTTCTCTTTTGCGTGGGAAGAAAATAGTAAATTAGTCCTCTAGGGGAACTGGAAACCAGTTTTTTATTACTTTATTATTATTATTATTATTATTTGTGATACTGGTGATTGAACATAGGGGTCTTTTACCTCAGAGCTACACCCCCAGTCTTATTTTATTTTTTATTCTGAAACAGGGTGTAACCAAGGTGCTGAGAGACTCCCTAAGTTGCTGAGAGGCTGAGGCTGTCCTTGAAGCTGATATCCTTCTGTCAGCCTCCCAAGTACTGGAATTACAAGTGTGCTCCACCATGTGTGGCTAGTTTATTGAAACTGTTGGTACCTTCAATCCGTTTGTTCTAGTCCTCCCATCTGTAAGATGGTTAAGATGTCTGGGAGGTGCTTTGCCAGCTATCCACAGCTTCTTGTGCTACTTTTCTGGGTCTTTCAGGCATATTTTATTCTGGTGGAGCTTAAATGATGCACTGAATACCAGGAACCACGGCTCCTCTCAAATGCTGTACTTGAGAAAGCAGTAGGGTAAGATTAGGGGATTAGGGGCTGGGTTGGATGCAGAGAGTGTGAGAAAGAAGAGATGAAGAAATTTCACAGGCAGTTCGGCCTATGAAGACTTAACTTAGGAACTAGGGTTTTCACATTTTTTTTGTTATTTATGTACTGCATAAAAGAATTTTAAAAGACTTTGTGAGTTGACATCTAAAGGTTTTATAATAAATTTAAATAGTTGCCAAGTATATATTAGATGATGCACTGAATATCATATCCACGATTAAAATATATTTTCATCTAAACATTGGTGCTTCAGATTTAGATCATTAAATTTATGAAGGGTGTCCATCATGTAAATTAATTGAAAAAATCTAGTCTTTTTCAAGCCATTCTGCCAAGTAGAATTTCCTTTCTGTCAGAAATAAAACCTCATTTCATTTTTAAATTCAAATAAATGTGCTTGTATTGGAACCCTTTGGAAACTTTCTGCTTCTAATTTCTTTCTTTTCTTGTCTTGTCTTTTTCTATTTTTTTTTTTTATTTTGGCAATGTACCTTCAAGCTACACCCCTACTCCCACCCCCTTTTTAAATAAGGTCTTACTCTGTTGCTGAGGGTCTTGCTAAATTGCTGGGACTGGCCTTGAGCCGATGATCTTCCTGTCTCAGCCTCCTAAATACTGGAATTATGGGCATGTGCTATCATGCCTGGATCCAACTTCTGATCCTAAAAAGTGAAGGAGGGAAGCCAGGCATGGTGGTGCATGCCTGTAATCCCAGTATTTGGGAGGTTGAGACAGAAAGATCATAGGTTCAAGGCCAACCCCAGTAATTTATCAAGACCCTCAGCAACTAAGTGAGACCATGTTTCAAAATAAAAAATAAAATAGTGCTGGGGATTGGGGGATACATCTCAGAGTTAGAATACTTCTGGGTTAAATCCCCAGTACCCCTCCCCCCCAAAAAAAAATGGAGGGAAGAAAGAAGGAAAGAAAACTGCTGTGGAGGGTTTTGATGAGTTTCTTGCCTGGCTGCCTTCAATATTTCCTTCTGAATCTCCCTTGCCTTTTTCTGGGAAGACTCTCCCTCAGGGGGAAGCCATAGAAGTTTTCATATTCCAGAAAAACGAACCTGAGTAAGACAGTGGTGGGTATGCTTTTCTATTGTAAATTAGGAAAAGGACAATTGAAGAAAAAAAGAGTCCTTGTGTCACCATCGTAGACAGATTATTTTCAGGAAAGAGGATATACGGTGAATTGAAAACTTGGCAGGTAATTTCCCAAAACTACCCATGCATTTCTGGAGTCCTCATGAACCAGGGCCCATTTAATTGCTTTGAAGACTAGTTCGACTCCACCATGTTTACTGAAACTTGCCCCAACTCACCTTGAATGAGTGAACGGAGTGATCCTGAAGTCTTTCACCACTCCATCTACTGTAGGTTTTAGCTCTGTGATCACCTGGAATTAACCAAGCTCAGTGGATGATGATGATGATGATGAAGTGATTATAAGTTTGCAACTCATATTCTTTTTGGTGGTACTGGGGATTGAACTCAGGGGCTTTCTACCTCCGAGCTATACCCCCAGCCCTATTTTTATTCTTTATTTTGAAACAGGGTCTCACTAAGTTGCAGAGTGCCTCACTAGGTAGCTGAGGCTGGCCACGAACCCGGATCCTCCAGTCTCAGCCTCCCAAATGCTGGGATTACAAGCATGCGCCACCACGCCCGGCTTGCAACTCATATTCTTAACCACACTTTTTTATTTCACAAAAAATGTGAGTGTCTTGGCTTCCCACCTCCTTTGTTCTCCTATTCCCACCAGGAAGGAGTGGGAGGGGGATCACAACTCATTTCCATGAGTCCTCACCACTGAGCAGCAGTGTGGAGCGAGCGCCTCTTTGGAAACACAAATGCTAAACAAACAGATCCCTTTCTTAGAGTTCTGAGTTCTGTTTTCACACCCCACTGGAGTGGGAAGGAGTGCACTCCATCAGTACAAGATTGTTGGGCCAATTGTCATTCCCCCCACAGGCATGAATTTGCATGGAAATTGCTGCTCTGTGTTGTCAGGACTCTTCTAAACATTTCACCCAAAGAATTATACCCAACCTGGGAGTTTGCCCTCCAGGCTGTATCTATGTTGGGCCAGGAAAGTGAAATTCCTCCATGAGAAAGGACTTGCTTCAGAGTCTTCAGATCCATGAATTACTGGCAGGTCAGGTCGGTAGATTTTATCTGTCGCCTGATGTCTGTGTGAACGTCAAGTGCTGAGAGGGTGGGGAAGGTGAGGCAGGGTTTTGATCTTAGCGACTGGAGGAAGTGTTAAAGGGGTTCCCTCACTTCTGTCTCTCCTACACTGGAAGAATTGGAATCAGGGCAGGAAAGGGTTCTAGGTAAAAATAGTGTGTGAAGGCCACTCCAGTCTGAGCTGCCCTTCTTCTCCCATGGGGCCTCCCACCTGGCATGAGGAGGTCCTCTTTCCTCTCTCCTCCCAGAGAACATCATGTTTATCCTCAGTGGGGCCTGATGGGAGTGGCAGCTATTCCTGGGTATGGACTCCTGCACTTCAGTGGGGGAATAAAAAACTTGGGCCCAGGTTTCAGCCAGCGTGAATAGGTGGGGATGCTTTTAGTTATTATTATTATTATTATTATTATTATTATTATTATTACTATTATTTAAAACTGATTATGTAGGTGACCATCCTGATTCAGGCTTGCCCTGTGCTTAATGTCTTGGTCCTGTTAAGAGAGCAAAAATAATGACAAATTCAGGAAAGGAGGACTGCCCAGGCCTTTGTGTAGGTGGGGAGTTGGTTACTGAGGTGCTGGATAAATAGCCCCATCCCCTCAGGGAACTTCCAGTAATGGTTCAGTTCCTTAAACAGGGTCAGAGCCACCAGGGGGCCCCATCAGCTGACTCAGAAGAGAGGTCTGCAGCTGTGAACTGAAGTTCTCTGAAAAACTCACTAGAACATGGTGACTGGAGAGATGGGATGTTGTGGGTGGAGGGTCAGAATTATCTTGGGCTGTTTTAGGCTTAGGTACTTTAATAGCCATTTACTCTATCTATCTATCTATCTATCTATCTATCTATCTATCTATCTATCTATCTATCTATCTATCTATGTATTTAATCTGTACTAGAGGTTGAACCCAGAGGCATTCTACTTCTGAGCTAGACCCCTAACCTTTTCATTTTGAAACAGGGTCTCACTAGGTTGCTGAGGGTCTTGCTATGTTGCTGAGGCTGTCCTCAAATCTGTGATCCCCTTGTCTCAGCCTTTCAAGTACTGGGATCACAGGCATGTGCCAACATGTCTGACTTACCTTAACTTTTCCATCTGACCTAACATTCTCCCCAGAATGCTTAGCAGACCTCTAGTCATCACCATCCCTAAAGGTAAGAAGGCTATAGCACCTGAAACCTATAGAGGAGGTTCTTGCCTTGCTGTGGTCCGCCTGCCCGATCCCCCCACCAATGTCATTGGTAAATGTATTGATTTGTGATCTTCTTTTGTTTCTGTGACCGTAAGTGTTCATGTAACCTCTTCCACAGTGGAACACATCACTCAGGGTAATTTGAATTCGTGTTCCCGGGTCAACACCACTCATATTTGCTCAGAATAAATGATTTTCTTATTTCTCTTAAAGCAGAGTTGGTTATTTTAGATAAAAAAAAGTGTTAGTAGTTTTATAGTTGGGGAGAGGAGCTGGGGCCTGAGGATGGTGGTGTAGTTAAGCAGGGAAATCTGACAGAGCTGTTCACTTCAAGATCTTAAAAAGAAAAGACAGCATATATATGAAGTGATAGCAAATAGGGATAAAAAATAAATTCAATTCAAATATGAGCCTTTGAAATATTAATACTTTGAAATTGCCCACAGGGGACAGAGGAGTCTACTAGGTGCCTTTTAATGCAAGGTTTAAAAGTTTTGCTCATTGTGATTCTTTCATAAATTGCTTTATTTGCTTTGAGGGATCAGATCTTTTTATATAATCATTATAATGGAATTTTGATAAGAGAATGAGTGGCATTAGAAGAAGGAGGCAAAGTTTGGACTGAAGAAATGAAGATGATGGGAGTCCTAACAAAAAAGTCTCCCTGGAGAGGCTGCAGGGTGAGCACAGTGTAAAGGTGTAATCTGACCTGGGGAAGAAGTGGATGCTGACTTTAGGCTGGAGGCAGGGTAGCAAACTGGCAGGCCTCAGGCCACATCTGCAGGTCATAGTCAAAGGCATGTCTCACTTGATTCACATAATTTAAAAATACATTGAATTCTAGCTGGGCGTGGTGGCGCACGCTTATAATCCCAGCATTCGGGAGGCTGAGACCGGAGGATCCGGGTTCGAGGCCAGCCTCAGCTACCTAGTGAGGCACTCCGCAACTTAGCGAGACCCGGTTTCAAACTATAGAATAAAAAATAGGGCTGGGGGTGTAGCTTGGAGGTAGAATGCCCCGGAGTTCAATCCCCAGTATCGCAAAAACAAAAACAAACAAACAAAAAAACACCCACTATAATCCTGTGTGGTAATAATCAGGTGAAAACGAGAGGCAGCAGGTCCTTCTGTTAGGACAGGAGTGCTCCAGTGTGCACGTGCTCTCCTGATCACTGTACTCATTCGAGTCACCGGCTCTGTCTGCATGGACACGTAGTTTGTAAGCTTTGGTCTCAGCCCCTCTGGGCCTGGAGAAAGAAGACTGGCCCACTGTTTGGTTAACTCGGGAACAGCTGGTCCATGCTAAAGTTCTTGTTGATGCCTCTGGTCATCTGCTGGCAGTAACCTCCTGAGGGTAGATAGGGTTCAGCACATGCTCCCCCCAGTAGGGTACCTTGGCATTTGAGGAAACAGTAGCAGCAAAAAGCATTCTCACCTTGCCTTTGTCCTCAACCCCCAAGCAGCTGATGAAACCTTCACCTCAGATGTACCTCCCTATACCCACAGGAAAGAAATAGCCTTATCTCCAAAGCCACAGAGACACAAAGGAATCTGAACAAACAGGCTGTTCCCCATTTTAGTCCAATTAGTTCATATCCTCTTTGTCCAATCACACTGTCCACTCTCTATCAAACCAGAGGATTAAAAGACACAGGCGTCCCTGTCTCTTTGGATTGTCATTTCCTTGTGAAGGCTCCTGTGCTACATAAAACTTAAGTTTGTATGCTTTTCTTTTGTAATTTGTCTTGTGTTATAGATGCCTGAGCCATGAACCTGGTGATGGGTTAAGAAAAGAAACTTTGGTAGAGTGTGGTAGCACACACCTGTAATCCCAGTACTGAGATGGGAGACAGACAGGAGGATCACAGGTTTGAGATTAGTCTCAGCAACTTAGTGAGACCCTGTTTCAAAATAAGAAATAAAAAAATAGGGCCAGGGTGTAGCTCAGAGAGAACACCCCTGGGCTTGGTCTCCAGTGCCAAAGAGCGAGAGAGAGATAGAGGAGATAGAGAAGGAGAGAGAAGGAGAGAGGGAGAGAGACTTTTCCTCCCCTACAAGCACATAGCACAGTGGGGGGTTAGGGAAGTTGGGAGACTGTGACATAACATCATGGAGGGCCCATATAAATGGCAGGCGCAAGTGCTGTTGAATATGCTTAAGATTACAAATTGAAAATGGTGCAAAAGGAAAAGGAATTTGCCAACTTAAAACACAAATCACTAAAATCATGATTTTTATATTAACTGAATATATTTATAAAGTGTGTGAAGAGTAATTATCCTATACTTTAAAAAATTCCAGAAATGCTGGGAAAAGTAAACATGTAAATTATGCATTATTCTCAGAAAATATTGCATCTAAAATATACACCTAAGAACACACACATATGACGAGGTGAAAACTCAGATCCACATGTTTTGTTTACTAAGATATTTTACTCTCAGGTTCATGGTGCTATGAATTCCATGCTTTGGCATTGTGATTGTTTAAGTGAACATACATTTGCACCTCTGCATAGCAGGGTGATTTGGTCCCCACTTAGAGCAGGGGCTGTGGAAAGTGTGATCTTCCTCATGATGAGATCATAGGCATTGTGGCCTGTCCAGCGCGTCTGAATTCAAATCCTGTCTTTGCAATTTACTAGCTGTTAATCTTGGGGATATTATCTACATTCTCTAGACTAATTTCTAAAATAAAGATAAAAATATATATTACACTGGACTACTGTAGGGATTAAAGGATGAATGCAGAAGGCACACAGTTTAATGTACAGGACCTAGTTAGTCTCAATAAATGGTGGCTTTTATTATAACGGTGATGATTTGTATTCTTCTTAGAATCACTTACCGATGGTCCCAGATTCTCTGGGTCAAACCAATTATGAATCCATCAAGCTGTGTAGCATCTGGTGGGCAAAATGCACAGATAATGCTTCTATTACCATTGCGTTTTCTCTCAACATTACCTCACCTTGGCAGAACATCCATAAAAGTTGTGTTTCCTGAGGAACCTCAGTGGGTAAGAAGAGTGAAGGGCAAGGCTAAAATGATGATTAGCACCAGGTCTAAACTATCAAAGAAACAGAAAAGAGAAAGGCCTTTTACAACTTTTGAATGCCTC
>PVLC010030929.1:0-18890 GCA_004027655.1 Graphiurus murinus
ACCTCAGGATCCATTTACCTGTCTCTGTTAAGCCATATATAGAAGCTGATGTTGCATAAATACTGTAGGATGCAGATATTTACAAAAAGGGAAGACTAATTCCTTCGAAAATTTTAGAAAAGATCTAACTTTGAAGGTGGCATCAACACCTAAATATTCACCTGTAATTATCAAAGTCAATTTTTATATGTAATATATAATCTTTACATGTGATACACTTGCTTACTGGTACAAGATTAAGCACTTAAAAAAAGCATATCAGAAAGCTACTGTTTTTATAGGGAAAAGTAATCTAATTTATAAAAATCAGTAAGTGGCCCACAAGCCATAGCACTTGTTTTATCAGTAACAAATGACCTAGGACACTCCTCACAACCAAGGCTGGGAACAGTTGCTCAGTAAATATGAGGGCCAGGGCACAGGATTAAGTTGAAACCTGTTTATTTCAGTATCTGAACAGCCATTTTAAGATTTTTAAAAATTGTAACACACGTGTGTGTGTGTGTGTGTGTGTGTTTGTGTTTTAAAGACTTGTTGAATTTAATTGTATAGGAAGTTAACCAATTTTTTAAAATTACTTTAAGCATCATTGTTCACAGAACCATTTATATTAATAACCCTTTAGAAACTGAAAGTTAATATCTGATCCTTTCTAATTTCCTTGCCCCCCCCCCTTTACATACTTGTGAGAAATCACTGATTTACTATCTCCAGATATGTCCTGAGCTTGTATGATCTCATTTTGGGTTGTAAAGAATAATCGGGTGGGCCACAAACTTTCTTTTTCTTAAAGTTGATGCTCCCTGTCTATCTGCACAAAAAGTGTGGAATATCTAAGAAAGGAATTTGCAAAAATATGAAGACACGAACACTTGTGATGTGGGAGTGAGTCCAGCACCTCAGCAGATGTGGTCCCTTTTCCATTCATTTTCCTGCTACCTGTACACTGGTTACGTGTCTCTGCCAAACACATGGCAGGCTCCCTAACCAGTGCATAGCACACAATCGACACAAAAAGGGATATTGTTGTATTAAGAGAAACTGGGTTTGAAATAATTTCCTTTTGTATGTGTTACCTATTGGATCAGCTTAAAAAAAAAGTTATGACTCAGATACTCACTTTTACATGACAATTTTAATTAAAAATATAATAACAATATACTACACAAGATATTCATAATTAAGGAAGAGTCATATGATTAGCATTGAACTCTTTCAATGAGCCAGCGTTCCAATAGATTGGCTATCTTTTTGTTTTGGTTTGGTTTGGTTTTGAACTCAATACAAGGGCTCTTTGGTTTCGTTTAGTCAGACTATCTACAGAAGCTTGCTTTTAAGTTCCCTTTTGATTATACCCCATCTATTTGATCAATAAGTTTCTTCCATGACTTAACTTTCTCCCAATAAGGCCCTGATTTCTAGAGGTTCCAGAGACATCTCCTTTTGTTTCTGTCAACTATTCCTTCTCTGCAGCTTTCAACTTACTAGGTAAGTCCTAGCAATGATTCCCACTCGTATTATAAGGCTTTTTGTTAATATAAGGAAATACCTCAGATAGTCAGCTTATAAAGACAAAAGGTTTATTTCAGCTTAGAGTTCAGAGCTTTGAGTCCAGGACCAAATGGACCTGCTGTTTTGGGCTTGTAGTGAGGCAGCATATCATGGGGGAGCACCTGGGGGAGATAGCTGCTCAGCACATGGTGAATGGGAAGCATGAGAGAGAGAGAGAGAGAGAGAGAGAGAGAGAGAGAGAGAGAGAGAGAGAGAGAGAGAGAGAGAGAGGAAGGGGCTTGGTTCCCACTCTCCTGTCCAGAGTGCACCCCAATGACCTAACTTCCTCCCGCTTTGCTCCACCTCTTAAAGGATCCACCACCTCCTGGTAGTGCTACAACTGGCAACCACACCTCTGACACATGGACCTTTGGGAAACCCTTCTGCAAACCACAGCACCCTCTTCCCCTCCCTACACCAGGCAAAAGTCGAGATCAAGAAAAAAGTTTCATTCCAACAACAGTGAAGTCCACTCCAAGGCTTATCACAAGTGTTAAGTATCTTTTTGAGCAAACTTTTTTTTTTTCTCTTGAATTTGAAAAATCTCTCCCTGAGCTCATTTCTATCCAGAGGAACAGCTAAGATCTAATAGAAAAGACCGAAGATCCCTTCTCAAATATATCCAAGTCAGGTGGTGACAACAGATTTCTAACAGGGGATTCCCTACTTTTAACTTCTCCAATGACAGATGCACTTTTTTGATTGTCCCATCATATCCCAGGAGAACACATCATTATTTGGTCATTATTTGGGTAGGGGGATTAATGGGGATAGAACCAAGGAGCATTCTCCCTCTGAGCTATAACCCTAGCCCTATTTTATTTTCATTTTGAAACATGGTCTCACTAAGTTGCTGAGGCTGGCCTCAAATATACAATCCTCCTGTTTCAGCCTCCCAAATACTGTGATTACAAGTGAGCACCACCACATCTGGCTGAATGTGTTCTCATTAATGATGAACCATTCTTTTGGTAACCTGGTGTTAACATTCCCAAAGCCCTTATGCTCAGGTCACGTATTCTCTCTGCAGCAGGCTACACATTCACACATCCAAATTGAATAATCCAGATTATTTAAAAGCCCAGGAAAGCCTGCAAGTGTGCACACAAGTGTGCCAATTGTATCATCAGGGCCCCTGGACTTGAAGCCACAACTCCAAATCACATTGATGCATAGCATCTTGTAAGCATCCTAAAAAACCAATGGCAAACAAGTGATGAGATTCAAAACCGGGCAAAGCAGGAGAATTATTAACAAAATGCAAACCCTAAGAATGAGCAGCCAGAGGTTATAGAGGAAAATATTAAAATTAGTGTGATGCTGGGCTATTGAAACATATTTAGTTTCCCTAAAAACATAAACATGAAGATTCCAAGGGCTGTGATTTATTATTCTAGCTAAAAATCTGATAATATATCACCACAGATATGAACATGGTCACCAACTTCTGAAGGCTAAACATTGGATATGTGACCAGATGTCCAGCGGATCCCTCTGCTGAGTGTTTTTGCTATGTAGCTGAATAGAACTTTCCTCTGCTTTCTTTTCCTCGGCAGAAAGGTGAAGAGGTGTTCTCTAAGTACCCATGGTGGACTTAGCACCATAGGAATTGCTTTAAATTCATTTTTAGTCCCAGCCAGATGTGGTGGTGCCCTCCTGTAATCCCAGTACTTGGGAGGCTGAGTCAGGAGGATCACAGGTGCCAAGCCAGCCTCAGCAACTTAGCAGTACCCTCAGCAACTTACAAGACCCTGTTTAAAAATAAATAAATAAATAAAAAAGACTGGGTGTGCAGCTCACTGGTAGAAAATTCCTGGGTTCAATCCCTAGTATGACACACATGTAACAACAACAACAAGAAAATTTATCTTTAGTCCTTACACAAGCCTGCAATGTAGGTATTAGTGGTTCCATTTCACAGGGGAAAATTCTCAAAATCAGAGAATTAAAGTGGCATGCCTGAAGTCACACAGCTAACAAAGGAAAAACAGAATTCAGAGTCCTCAGTCCCAACTTTCCAGTTTTAATCATTCTAATAATCCCTTCCTAAGTTTATCGAACTTCACACCGAGTGGATTATTTGGTAATTCTCAGCCTTGGTCACATTTCAATTCTGTAGATTCTCAGACAATATTGTGTATAATAATTTCATTCTCTTTTTGTGTTTAAAACAAAAGAACAAGCACTCAAATATTTCCTGCTGCTTGGAACATCCACACATTCAGTTACCTAACTTCTAAAAAAGTTAGAGGGTTAGAAGAAGAGCTGGTAAAATCATTAAGACTATTCAGCAGGAAAGCCTGGCTGTTGCAAAGGTTTTGATCGGACTTTTCTGTTCCCATCACACAGGGGAAAAATGTGACATAATCTTTAAGTACCTTTAACATGCGCAAGCCATGTGCCTTTTAAGAGGGAATCTTGGCGCAATATCTCAGCTTGCTGAGGAGCAGAACTGCCCACTTTCTGTGTTAACTGTGTGTAGTCCTTATCAGGCCAAGCCTAGCTGCTCTTGACTCACTAACTGGCTGAAAGTGACTCCCTCAGACCCCAGCTAGGAGCAGCTAAAATAAATGCAAAATGCCCGCCCTTCCCCCGCCTCCCAGATAAAAGACTGCGGAGTATATAGGCCTCATTTTAATAGGGCCTCAGCCAGGTCTCTGGTTTTTGCACCCACAGCTAATTGAAGGGACAACTCGTGCAGACACAATTGAACACGTAGTTAAGGAGCTCCCTCACCACCTGGCTTGCACACACAATTAAATATTTGCACCTGCAATCGTAGTATGTGTGAAACTTATCCCTGTAATTAGTTACGGGGGTAGAAGTAGAGGTAATTTTTAAGACCCTCTTTTATTCCAATAGTTATTTTTAAATAGATATTTTGGTTGAAATGAAAGAACTCCAAACTAATTAGTGCTTTTAAAAGAAACTTGCTTCATATTGAGTTCTCTTTAGGTAATGCCCCTCTCCAATACAGCTTTCAAATATTTCTACATATAAATAAATTACTATATATACATTTCTCTATATAAACCAATTAGCTTTCTACTGCTTCTGTATATACATTGAGTATTATTTGTGTGTGTTTTTAATGAATTGGGCATATGACTAAGTCTACCCATCATTCATTCGCCTGCTTCTTAATCACATGAACACATCCGTCGCCCTGGCCTGGGGGATGCTAATTCATTTAAGATAGCACATTTACTTAGCTGCTCATGGTATAGGGTGGAACTGGGGTCGAGGTTTTTACTAGATAATTATAATTCAATATGGCAAGTGTGTATCACTTAGGAGAGGTGATGGGACATGGAAAACTTTGTACACATAAAATTTTGAGTTGTTCCTTATGTGTGGAAGAACGGTATGCATGTAATGATTTTGACAACTACACACACTCTTTGTTTGAGAAGATGCTGCTCTTTCGTTTACTTCAGATATTGTTTAACAATGTGAAGGAGACCTTTATTTTTGCCAGACTGTGTACAGTACAACCATAAAGAGTTTTAGTAAATAAGCATGTCACCATACTCTAGGGCACGAAATGCCTCTTAGCATTGATAGGAAATAAAGTCCTCCTGCCTCTGCCCCCAAGAGAGATAACATGTCAACGTGTTAGCAGACACTTTCCATACAGATGCATTTTATGTCTCTTTAGCCAGGATGGACACTTATATCTTGATTTTCATTCTTGTGCTCCTTATATTATTTAAACTCTGAAACGCAATTTCTACAGTTTGGAGAGTAAATCCCTGGCACTTAGATTTCATGTGGATTGCTCTTCTTTCTTTCACTTTATATTTGCACTGATGATTTCTTCCCTCTAAGAATAATCTCACCTCCTGATAAGCTAGCCCATTTAGGGTTGACCAGCCGAGATTTTTTTTTTTTTTTCCAGCCCTGAATCTTACGATTATCACACACTCTGGAATTTTGACCCAAACATTTGGAGTGTTCCGAAAATCAAAAAGTCACCAGGAAGACCCATGCTTTGCAGTGAGATGACCTTGCAAAGGGAAGGGGGGATGGATGGGAGGGGTTGAGCTAGATAGGAAAGCTGAGCTCAGCTCTCAGGAAGCCATCAGGGGCGAAAGAGGAGGCTGGAGCTTGGGACCACCCTTTAGACCTTGAAGTGCAACAGCTGTGTGTTGTCTTTGAGGCTGAGGATCAAGCAGAGAATATGAGATAGGCAAACGTTGGCTTAAACCTTCTTCTGCCTTTGATTGTCCTTGGACATCTGCCCCGTCTCCTGTCAAGAATGTTTGGCAGCTGTTAGCTCAGAATAACACAGTTCTGCTGCGCCAGCCGGCTACCCCGGTCTTCTAATACTTTAAGCCAACGAGTCTCCCCTCCACGCCTGGCCTGGTACACAGCTATGCTAATGCCTTGAGCTAACCAGCTTGCCCTCAGCCACAGAAAACACAAGGGGAGAGTCTTGGGTTTATTTTCCTCACGTGCTAATTGGCTTTAATTGTTGGCCAATTGGATTTCAAGTTCAGAAAAGAGTGGGTGACACAAAGACAAGTGTGAACTGAGGACCGTGGGAGAGGCGCTGGACCCTTTTGGTCTCTAATGTAGCAGTCTTTATGCAGATGCACAGATCTCCTGGCCACAGGGGTCCAAGGAGGATTCTGCTGATCACCCTGATGGTTCTTTAAAGATTTGCTCCTTTCCCCATATGCCAAATATCCAGCGCTGAGACACGTGACCAGAAATTGAGCTATGAACGCATTTAGTATATCATCTCCCTTTAAGTCCCCAATTCTTATTTGAATAGCTTTCTTTCTGCCGCTGAAAATTACTATGCGAGAAGAGAAAGTGCTGAGTAGGAAATATTTAGAATGGGCATTTTTTTCCACCGAATGTATGAGACTGATATGCCATGATAATAAATATGTAGATGTATTCCACCCATAGTCTTTAATCGCACCCTCACAAAACTCATTCGTGATCAAACAGAAACATCAACTCTGTTTCTCCATCTGAACACTCAGGCTCTGTAAGGAAAATGGAAACTTAAGTCCCCAAATTCAACTATGCAAAAGTGATGTGGCTGGGCATTATCAACAGCATTGACTACTCTCCGGTAGTGCTTATGGACTGCGATGACTTAAGTTTGTCACTGATAAGCAAGGATATTACAGAACAATACCCGAATATCACAGAATAATCCACAGACTTTTTACTCATTCTCTGAATTGAAATGCCCCTCCAGGAGATGACTCCAGTGCTAATTCCCCAAATTCTCCTTTTCTATATTGGGTCTGAAATGTATCTACTGGCACAAATGGTTCCTACTGCTTTGATGGAATTGACCAGTCAGTCGGTCGGTAGGTCTTACCACCTGTCAATTCCATTACAGAACTTTTGACATTTTTGACTGAATTGACCAGGTGTTAGATTAAACCCAACACTTGATTCCATCAAAATTCATCAAACTTGTTCTGTGATTGGACAAAGCCAAAATGTGCACCCTTCTTGGTATTCATCTGTGTACCTAGTAAATACACTGATTTCTTCGTTTTCCTGGATTTAGATGCCACAGCGCCATGCTTACCCATAGATTCATTAGGCGTATGTATGTGAAGGTCTCTGTCAATGAAGTATTTTTGCATTTATAATTCAGAAATGGTGTGGCATATAGTATAGCATCCATTTACATAGGTCTAGTTCCAAGTGTGATAATTCAATCACCTATAAATTTATTCCACTAACACTTTTTATTTCTAGCTGATTATACTAAGTTTGGTCAGAGAAGTCCATTCTGGGACTTCTTATTTCTCTCAGCACTTTCTACCCACCTAACTTGCATTATGAAGTCTACTCCACATTCTATTTATGATTTTTTTTTTATCCTTTTGTCCTAGACTGTGAATTCCCACAAGAGGAATAATGCCCTGGTGTGGTCCACATTATCAAAACCACAGGACCTTTGAAACAGTAGGTCAGAAGAAACAGATATGAAGTTAAAAACATAGTCACTTATGAACGAAGTAGCACTAGTAACTACCAACAATCCATGCAGAACATAGAACTCCTCTATGAAAAACTTCACAAGCTTTAATAACTAACACCTACCATTCTCAAGCAATTCAATAGGGATGGGGGAGAGGGTCATGAGAAAGGAGAACTGACCATTCACATCATTAGAAAGAAGGCATATTGCCGGGCATGGTGGTGCATACTTGTAATCCCAGTACTTGGGAGGCTGAGACTGGAGGAGCCAGGTTTGAGGGCAGTCTCAGCTACTTAGTGAGGCCCTCTGCAACTTAGGAAGACCCTGTTTCAAAAATAAATAATAAAAAATAGGACTGAAGGTATAGCTCAGAGGCAGAATGCCCTTGAGTTCAATCCCCAGTACCACCACCAAAGAAAAAGGAGGCTTGTTGCATTGACTGATAGCCTTTATTAACGGTGGAGTGAGCATCTTGCATCTTTTACTGATGACTAGAAAAATGTTCTTAAAAATATATATCAAGCCAGGCATGTAGCCATCCCAGTATTTGGGAGATTGAAACGGGAGAATCATAGGTTCAAGATCAGCTTCAGCAACTTAGTGAGACTCTTAACAACAGTCAGATTCTGTTTCAAAATAAAAAGGACTGGGTTGTAGCTCAGAGGTAGAATACAATCCCTATTACTACTCCCAATAAATATATATAATATATATATATAACATATAAATATATATACATATACGTATGTGTGTATATGTATGTGTACACACACACACACACACACACACACACACACACACACACACTCACTGCAACTACACTCCCCAAATAAAATAAACCCACGTTGTTGTAAAGTATCCATTGCCTCTAAAACTGCCGAGCTACTGTATTTATAAAGTCAGGCTGTTGTCATCAAAAGCATTTGACAAACAAGATACTTCCATCTTCTAGAAAGTGACTGTCTCTCCCCTTCTGTCTGATTGCATTCTTTTTTTTGTTTGTTTGTTTTTCGGTACTGGGGATTGAACTCAGGGGCATTCTACCTCCGAGCTATACCCTGAGCCCTATTTTTTATTCTTTATTTTGAAACAGGGTCTCACTAAGTTGCAGATTGCCTCACTAGGTAACTGAGGCTGGCCAGGAACCCGGATCCTCAGGTCTCAGCCTCCCAAATACTGGGATTACAAGCGTGCGCCACCACGCCCAGCTAATTGCATTCTTCACACATCACCCAGCCCGGGGATGGAGAGCTGTCACCTGGATACTTCCCATGGGCTGCAGACACGGCTTCTCTAGACTCCTTACCAAACCAGCTGCATCTGTCTGTCACCCTCATTTTCCTTGAAGAGTAAAATCTCTTTCTGAAGAGCTAAATGATACTTGGAGTGACACTTGGACCGAACACCAATCTATAGCCCAGTAATCCGTCCTCCTCAGTTGAAATATGCTCAATATCTCAAGCCTTGAAAATTTCTTGACTTGCATGTTTCTCACCCCTGATAGCTGCCTCAAACAGGAGACACAGCCCCTATGCTCTGTGCAGAGAAACCTTACTTCCTGAAAACACCTACGATGTTTGGGCGCCTGATGGTGCTGGGATTAGAAAAATCTGAATTCTTTACTACCTAGAGCTCTTGGTCTGTGTTAATAAGTAATGATAACTAGAATCTGTGGAGTGACAGCAACTACCAGCCCCCATTCTGGGGTGTTGCTTCAACTTGACCTTCCAATAATCCAAATGAAAGATGCTATGCCCTAAAGGTTTGTGACCCCCAAATTCGTGGATTGAAATCCTAATCCCCAAGGTGTTACTATTAGGACGTAGGGCCTCTGGGGAATGAGCAGGTCATGAGGACAGAGCCCTGGTGGATGGGATTAGTGCCATTATAAACAGGCCCCAGAGACCTCTTTCTCCTCTTCCACCACGTGAGACACAGTGAGAAGAGGTTATCTGTACACAGCAGGCCTTTGCCATATGCCAAATCTGCCCATACCTTGATCTTGGTATCACTTTCCAGCCTCCAGGAAGAGAGAAATAAATGTCTGTTATGTGTCAAGCACCTGTCTGTGGTATTTTGGTCTAGCCTAAAGGGACCTCAGTCAGACAAAGGTGTTCTACTCAGCTCCCTCAGCATAGTGACCGCCACCAGCAACCAGACCCAGGATCACATCAGTATACAGGTTACGGACCCTGTTGAATGCCAGTCAGCCAGGAAACCTAAGGGGCTATTTCCTCCAAGACAGTTAACTCACACTGAGTTTGGGCTTATGAACGTGAGTCTTCGCTCTGCCAAAACCAGCCCCTTGAACAAACCACAGACTCACTCTCATTTGGATTTCTCTTGAACAAAGAGATTTTTTTTATGCTAATACATGCCATGGAACTATCTAGAAATGGAGACAAAAGTTGTAGCAAAAAAAAAAATCTTTTGCATGTTCCTGTTTCTCTTCCTTGCTCTGGCCAAATGTCTTTGCTCAATTGTGAAAATTCAATCCAAGGTAGCAACATTCAACATAGTCTGGTGCCCAGCATGACTAGGGTTCAGATTTTGATGAATGACTATTTGAAAAAGCCACATTACCCTACGGGGTGCTAAGAGGCTTTGTCTTGCATTTTTCTGGTCCTGTACCCTAGGAAAATATGATATAAATATTTTTTAGTTTAAAAGCAAACATATAAAGTCATCAATGCAGAGGGACCGATAATTTGTGTTCAAAGATCCCAAATTATTTTATAAAGAGTAGTTTGTAACCTGGATCTGAAATGCTCAAAGAGACTCTAGACCAAACAGCTCATAAAATTAGGATTTCTCTTCTCACATCAGGCCAACAATACTTTTAAAAAGGAACAAAAAGAGCCCTTAAAAGCTAAAAGTCATAAATGGTTCAGGGTTTCCCAAATGTTTGCACTTTAGAGACAACAATTGTGGGTTTTTTTTTTTTTTTTTTTTTTTTTTTTTTTTTTTTTTTTTTTTGCTCCATTGATATACTGCAGCTGAAAGTAATACAGAGGAATGAAAATGCAAAAAATTATCTTTGCAGCCCAAAGTGGAAGCCGGCTCTGTGGTGCAGCTGTTCCAGGACAAGGCCGCCCTTCTGAGCTTGCTGGGCCCCTGGTGGCTGCCTCTTCTCCAGCTCTGGGAAGCGCCAAGCCCTCCCAGGTGGGTCACGTTCCTTTGAAGACGGGTGCTCAGAAGAGCAATCTGGAAAGCCTCCTGCTATCTGCTTTTCTGTCTGCACAAGACAAGACCACCCAGAGGTTTTCCAGAAGAAATATACCAGCTATTGGGCCTGTAGCTGAGAATTTAGCCCAGGGAGCGTAATGATGCTGACAACTCATCCAAATGAGGATAGAGAAGAGGATCAACTCAGACTAAACCAAAGACAGACTTCACACCACTCCCGGCCCAGTCCTTTCTCTTCTTCCCCAGTCTTTAGCTCCCCAACGAGGTAAATTTTTTAACAACTAATGTTCACAAATTCTTTCTCTTATAAATGTTCTTTATCACCTGCTTTTAGTTAACTTTCTGTTACTGTAGCAAAGTAGCTGTGATAACCCACTGAAAAAGAGGAAAGGTTTCTTTGGCTCAGAGTTTTGAAAGTTTCAGTCCGCGATCGGTTGGCCTGTTGCTATTGAGTCTGTGGTGAGACACCACATTGTGGTGGAAGGAGCTTGTTTCCCATTATCCCCTTCAAGGACAAGTCCCAGTGATCCAAGACCTCACACTAGCTCCTCCCCTTAAAGGATCCACCACCTTCCAATAGTGCCAAGTTGGAGACCAAACCTTCAACCCATGGAAACGTGGGGAACATTCTAGATCCAAACTACAGCACACCCTCAAACTCTAGCACGCCTTCATCTCAATACACAGGTTTTGATGCTAACTGCAACTTACTTGCCTACTTGCCTACGAGCATTTCATCATATAATCCATTTCCTCAAAGGAGAGCCCTTCAAGACAGCTGACACTCACCAGAAATTCCATGAAATTGTGAACGGGTCAGCACAGAGTTCCCCTTTCTCTCCACCCAATTTCTTTCCTGAGAAAACAAGCAAATCCAAGCTGACTGATGATCCAGATGGTTCTATCGGAGCAGGATTGTCTCTCTCTATTGTCTTGGCTGGTGACTGTTTTCCCCTATCACCTGGGGTACATGAAGACTTCTTCAATTCTGTTGTTTCTATGAGTTTCCAAAGGTTGAAAGAACAATACCACAGTGTTTCCATGTCTGAATCTGTCCCGGCTGTGTTAACTCACCCCATGGAGAGTGCATAGTCTAGAAGCCCCTCTTCAGCCATGTGTCCTAGGGGACCTCATAAGCACTGTTTGAAAACAAGAGAAGTGGGTATGTTGTTCCGAAGAAAAGGGGGAGATGGGTGTGGTGGTGCATGACTGTAATCCCAGCACTTGGTAGAATGAGAGAGGAGGATCTTCGCAGGTTGGAGGCCAGCCTCAGCAACTTAGCAAGACACTCAACAACTTACTGAGACCCCCATTTCAAGATAGAAAATAAAATAGGGCTATGGGTGTGGCTCAGAGGTAAAATGTCTCTGGGTTCAGTTCCCAGCAGCAAACAAAAGTTCATTAAAAAACAATGAGAGAGAGAGAGAGAGACAATAAAAGGGGTAGAGGTAAGTATCACTCATCAGCTCTATAGTGAAAGACTTGTATACACACAAATCAGTAGTTTGAGTAACTTTAAAAAGAAAAACACTCACTCAACACATATTTATTGGGCAACTACTATATGCTGAGCCTCATGCTGGTTGCTCTGAATAGGATGGTGCTCAACTAATTAGTGATCATTTCCATTGTAGTGCTTATAGTTGAAGTAGGGCAGGAGTGGATAATAAACATTTTTATTACGAATTTCAGCTCATACGTGCTCTAATATGGTGACCATCACGGTGATTGTGGTGAATAGTAACAGGTGTGGATCCAGGCTGATGTGGTCCAGGGAGGCCTCTTTGAGAAAGTGAATTTTTTGCTGAGTCCCAAAAGATAAGAATTTCACTCTACTGATTGTTGAATGAAAACCATTCTGTGTAGAGGAAAAATTAGTGAGAAACCCATGCAGAGGGAATTGTTCAGCTTGCTTTTAAAAATTAGAGAAGAAGTCACTGGTGCTACAATGTGTGAGCAGTTGGAAATAAGGTTGGATATAAATAATTTTTAATAATAGTAGAAGAGAAATGGGCTAGGAGCCCAGGTACACACGCACACGCACATGCATGCGCGCGCACACACACACACACACACACACACACACACACCCCTGTAAAATGAAAATCATAATCCTTAGGCCTGTGGAAATAATATTATAGGCTGCAGTACTCTGGATTTACAATCTATTTTATTGCATCCCCAGATAACCCTAATATATGAGGATTATTATTTCCATCTCTTTTCAATTAGGAAACTAACTTAAATATAAAAGTTAAGTAAATTTCTTAAGATCATACAACTAATGAGAGGCAGAGCTGGGTGCCAAAAAATCACATCTTCCTTTGTCTTGTATGTTTGTAAAAAATTACAGGGGAAAACAAAAAGCCAAATGTTTTCTTTCTTCCTAGCAAAGAACAGTTTCCAGGTGATTTTAGTCAATTTAATAATCATGCTTTAAGAAAATAAAGTAGCATAGCTGACTATGAGTTGCAAAGGAGATGCAGGAAACCAAGAAACCGTTTGTTCATGTGCGGCGATTTCAGTTGTAATTTTGATCCAAGACGCTGTGATGTGAAAGTATTTCCACACTTATAATGCCCACTTCTCTGTGCTGGTGAGAGGTGGACCCTTCCTACTTCACACGGGTGGCTCAGAATGTAGACTCACACAAAAGGTTAGGAACTCAGTAAGCCCTTTGGAAATATCTGGAAAAACAACAAAAGCAACTGAAAAAAAAATTTAAGGAAAATTCCATCCTGACAACAAATAGCAAGGTACAAAGGGAAAGAAGTCATACGTGGTGATGTTCTGCAAATGCTTAACATAAATCCTGTTACCCAGCTATGGAGTGACTGCGAGAGGGACTTCATTCCAAACATCCAATTGAAGACTGGATCTTGAGTTGGCACAAGTGAGAGAGGGCCTGGTTTCATTTGGATATATTCGTATAACCGAATTAAGGCTTGAAATATATACTGATGTATGATGATCACAGCCCCAAGACCCCACAGAAACCCAAACCAAAGACTGAGATACTATTGATCGCTTCCTGGGATGCTCCCCCAATCCCTCCTCTCCAAGGGATGAAGACCCTTCTAATGTCAGCAGCATCCTAAGCACCTGGACCACTGGCGCCCCAGCCAGCTGATGGGGGAGCCTCCATCATCCCTCGATGCGGTGGTCCTTCTGGAGGGCATTGGATTACATCACCCAGCGGCCACCAGCAATTCTTTTGGCCTCAGCAAGCCTGGCAATGGTGACCTTTTTTTTCCCTACGCAGCAGGCTCCTCTAGCGCCTCTTTGGCTGCTGGAGCTGAATCCCAGGAGTCAGAGGGTGTGGGGCCCAAATTGATAACTGTGTCTGTGGACTTTGCGCCCCCCATCCCACCTCTTTCATTCTTTTGGGGAGCTTTGTCCTGCAGGAGGAGATTATGCAGAGGACTGCAGAGGAGATGGGACTTCAGTAAGATAGAGCACACAAAAAAGTGTGACCAATCGCAATGACAGGGCTGCGATGGTCGCTGGTGATGGAGTGAAATTAAATCTCCCACCAAACAATGCGGCTTTATTCCGTGTCTATGGGGACCCTTGTTGGGGCTAGATTGAGAGAGAAAGTCAGAAGAAGAGAGTAAGAAAGATGCACTCACTCAGGCAAAAGGATATTTTTTTTTTCCACCTTCATCGGATTTACTTCTCTCGACATAATCACAATATAACACACATCGGGGATGTGTGCAAACATATTAGCATCCCTAAGTGGTTACCAAGAGTATAGGACACACTTCACGAGCATCTCCTTAATACTTTTGATAATAACCTTCAGTCTAAAGATGCAAAACCAAGACCTTTCTCACATTCTTGATCCATACGATTTCTAAGGAATCGTGTTAAGCTCCTGGTTACAATGGAAAATTTGCATAAGCACTTCAGGCCCTTCGTTTTCTGGATGCATCCTGAGCCCTGATCACTCTCTTTCTGCCTTGTTACATATTCCAGGACCCTAAAGAAAATCACTAATTTGTGTTTCTGCCACTACGAATGCATGGTAATGTGAATTCAGACTTCTAGATGTCTCTAAACTTACAGCAGAGAGCAACTAGTGGATGCTTCTTCATAAATCTCACCTTCTGAATCCCTAGAGTTCATTTCAGAAAGTCAGTACAGCTGCCTGGGGGCCCGGGGTAGGAAGTATTCCTGGTAATTCTCTCACCCTATAAGAAACTCTCTTGAAATGTGTGGGTGTTGGGAAGGGGTGATGTGAAGGTCATTGCAACTGAGTGTTGGATTAGCCTCACATTCATAATGCACAAAATTTATACAACATAAAAGTTTACCATTCTAGACATTTTAAAGTGTGCAATTCAGTGGCTTTTACTGCATACTACAGTACAACCATCACTATTGTACAGTTCTAGAATATTGTGTCACTCCAAGAAGAAACCCCATGCAGATTAATCAGTTGCTCCTCATTTTGCCCCTCCCTCCAGCCCCTGGTAACCACTCCTCTGCTTTCTGTCTCTGGAGATGCCAATTCTGGACAAGTTGTAAAAAGCAATCATGCGATATATTTTCTTTGGTACCTGGCTTCTTTCACTTAGCGTGTTTTCAAGGTGGGTCTATGTTGTTGCATATATTAGAAATCCATTCTATTTATGGCTGACTAATATTTCATTGGATAGATATACCATATTTTATTTACCAATCCATCAGCTGATGGACATTTGTGTTGTATCCAGTTGTTTGGCTATTATGAAGAATGCTGCTATAAGCATTTGTGTGCATGGTTATGTTTGACGATACATTTTTAATTTGGAACAGTTTATACAGCTAAGAATAGAATTGTGGGCCATATGGCAAATCCATGTTTAACTTTTAGAGCAACCACCAAACTGCCTTCTACAATGACTGCACTGTTAGATCTTCTCAGCAGCAAAGTATGAGGCTTCCAATTTCTCCAACCTATTGTTTGCAGTTCTTATTTTTCATTTTCATAGTCCTGCTAGTGGGTATGAAGTGGTGTATCATTATGATTATTATTTATATTTCCCTAATGAATACTAATGTGTGGTTATGATTTATACTTCCCTAATTAAAAATAATGTTGAATATCTTTTCATGTATTTATTGGTCATTTGCATATTTGGGGGGGATAGCAATATATACTCAAGTCCCTTGTCCATTTTTTTAAAAAATGTATCTATTTCTATTTTTGTTGTAGAGTTAATGAATTTGACAGAATGATGTCACTTTAGCAGGTCAGCAAGGAGCAGAGAATATTCGCTGTGAGCCAGGGCCTCTGACGAATGTGGATTGGATTCTTGCTCTGATGCACAGGAGCTACAGGAATGAAGGCAAATGCTTAACATCATCATGTCTGAGTGCCACTGTCTGTGCAATGTCAGGATTAATACTGGTCTTATAGATTTCATATGACCATTATGTGAGATCATGTACAGAAAGCTACTGTTACAGTATGCAGCACATAGGGTTAATTGCAAATAGACATTTGGTTGAATCTTCAACTTGCCATTATGGCTGGCACTGGGAAAAAAGAGGGAAGCTGAGGATTCAATCCTACGTGTGTAGCAACTGAGGACTAAACACATTCTTGAGAGATTAACTTTCCTCTTTCCTCCCCTCGGGAAGGAACTTGTAGTATCAATCTACTGGTCCATGTCACCAGGCAGGAGCAGCAAGAGCAGACTCTAAACTTGTGTTGGGATTTGGGGTAGCATTTTGATGTCAAAAAATAACCTAGTCTTCTGCTAAATTTTTCAATTGCTCTTAAACAAATCAAGTGGTTCGTTGGTAAATACACACTGAACATATCCTTTATGCCAAGGGCTTGGAGAGCAAGAAACTATAGTGCCTGCCCTCAAGGAAAAATGGAATTGAGATGATGAGCCATGCAGACATGGGTATAGTAACAAGGTGTGATAAATGGTCGTTAATAAAGAACTCTTCTAACAGAGAAATGCTAGATTGACGTCCACCCAATGTAATACGTTAAACAAACAGTTGCAAAAATCATTATTTTGATCATAATTTTTTTTTAAATGAAGAATTGCCAATTTGGATCTGTGCTTTAGAAAACATACAGAACTTTAACTGTTGACATGTCATAAGAGTAGCATCAAGATATTCTGTTTGCTTTTTTTGTTGTTTAATTTTATTTCTTTTCTTTTCTTTATTTAAGGAATCTAAAGTAAATGATACAGAAAGAACCATACACTTTTGATCCCTACCATTTAATTTATGTAGAGGGGTGAGTTGGTTTGAGGAATATAGAAGATTTTGGCAAGAGTTATCTTGCTGGCACAAGACTTGCGTTCAATAAAGCCTCAAAGTATTTCTTGTTTAGATTTAATCTGGGGTTGTTGTTGTTTGAGATTTACAGTTTAAGTTTGTGGAAAAAATGGCATCTAGTAGTGGCAAGTGACAACTACAGAGACTTAAATACTGAAAAACAAGAATCTCATCGTAATTTGACATCTTTAGTGTATTCAACACTTGTCTCTAGGGATTCAGGAAATACTGGGGCTCCTGTTCTATCACCCTCTCTCAACCCATCCACACAGAGAAAGTTAAAGGTAAACTCCTGTTGTTCCTTTTCACAGCTGGGTAGCCAGGTACAACACCATGCCACTGTATCATAAAGTAGGTGATTTCTATCTACTGAAGTTCTCCCTCCTAGTTTCTATAGATATTATCACTATCGTTATAACATTTTTTGGTTTATTTAAATGCAACCGTGGTTCAAGCTGAGGCAGTTTTTTTATATCGGCTCTCCTCCCATCGCCCCTCTCCCTTTCTCTTCCTCCCTCGCCAAGCACTCCCCGGCTTTAGTTGCCATGGACAGACTTTGAAAACATTTCAGACTTAAAAGGTTAAGATCTAAGGGCTGCTGATTTTATCTGGGCTTTTAACTAACACAGGCAGGTGGATTAGAGATATGTGTACAATCCTCACTCTAGACACTTGGGTAAATATGCACAAGGGCTGGGGCAGTCGAGGAAGCAATCTGATGTTATTGTCTATTAATTCCAAAGTGGAGATTAAAGAAATCAGTAGTGTAAATATCAGAAAGGATTTCCACTTACATATAAGAACATTACTCAAGGAGACTGGGTGCTCCAAATTATATGAAGGCTTTTTGCGTGAGGAAAAGTGTGAATTTGTTTTACTCGAAATTTGCATATTTTTTCGGTCTCTCTTTGTCTGCAAGCAGGGCGCTAGCTCAACCAAGAATTCTGTTCACATGGTAGTAATTTCTGCTCCTTAGACTTTCCATGTCGTTTTATCCCAGGAACAGATATATTTGCCAGAGCTGTAAGGGAGAGCTGAATTTTATTTTATTTTATTTTTTTGGGTCCGTCTTTATGTAACATTTCCTAGAAATGCCAAAACACGAGCGAGGGAAGCTGGGTATCAAGTTCAGAGCATTTCTAACTTTAGACAGTATAAAATCCTCATGCAGCACGGCAGACTCTCCTCTAAGTCCCAGAATCCAAGATGAAGTTACACCACCCTTGTGCCACCGTAAATGAATACCATCTGATAGCTGGAGAAGTTAAACACGAATCCAGTGATTTTCCACCCCACTGCAAGTGGCTGGAAAAGACGTTCCAAAGCTGTGCTTCAGGGGGGGAATGTCAATTAAAATGCAGGTGCCCCGACTTCTACCAAAGTCATCGAGGATCACCATTAGCTTTTATTATACTGAACCTGCATTTAAAACACACAGGCGGGTTCGCACGGCTTTTTAATCAGCCCATCAATCCAGCGAACAGTGTTGGCAAAGAGTCTCAGAATCCTCAGGAGTTCCGATCGGAGGTCACTTGTCTACCCTGTCTTTCAGGATATCAGCCACAGCTCTCAAACCATCTTTGGATGATATACTTTAGGCACTCAGAGTAGGGCCTCAATGCGACCCACAACCTCTCCAGAGCTCTCTTTGGAGTGCTATGGCAAAAAGCAGAAAATGAGAAAGTAGTATAAAACAGTCTTTAAAAAAAAAAACAAATGCTGGCGAGGGTGTGGAGAAGTGGGAACCCTAATACATTGTTGGTGGGATTGCAAATTAGTGCAACCACTTTGGAAAACAGTATGGAGGATCCTCAGACGAATGGGAATGATCCTACCATATGATCCAGCGATCCCTCTACTGGGTATCTACCCAAAAGAAAGGAAACCAAACTATCAGACCAACGCATGT
>PVLC010030930.1:0-19142 GCA_004027655.1 Graphiurus murinus
GCGGAGCGCGGAGCGAGGAGCGCAGATAGCTGCCGGTGGCGACTTTTCTTGTCCCCGCTCTGCTTTCTTGAACTTCTTTGTTTGTTTGTGTTTCAAATTTCGCTTTTTTCCTTCTGTTGAAGAGATCTTTTTATGGTAAATTTAGATCCAAATCTCCGCGTTTGTGAAAAGACGGTTCACTCAGTCGCCATCTTGGATCACACCAATCCTTTTCTAATGCATATTATACATGTCTCCTAGCAGTGATCTCTTTTACGGTCAGGACTGCATCTTACTTTGTCTTCTTTTTCATCTCCCACAGAATGAATGCCAGTGATGAATATATAGTTGTCAATCAGTGATTGTAAGCAATTGGTTTAAGTTTGCTACTTTAACTCCTGAGTGTCTACTACATTTTGAAGACCTCAGTAAAAATAGAATGTACTAGATAGAAATGGGTTTCAAAAATACCCCCTCCCATTCTTTGAGACCTTTCAAAGTATATGAAATTCCATTATTATTGGTTCTTCTTTTGGGTCCTAAATATTCTTCTCTCTTATAGCCCTTTTAAGAAAGTAGAAATGTTCCTAAGGGGAGAATGGTCAATGTCTTATCCCATTATCAGGTGATTTTTTTTGTAGATATATCACTTCTTCAAAATACAATTGGTTCATTGCAATTATACATTATAATGATGTTCAGAGTGATAGAAATACACATGCACACTGTACCAGATGTGTTCCCCTCTGAGGGATACTTTATGTAGAAGTTGAGATAGTTGACAGGGAGGAAGAGTAGGACAGATAGCTGAAAGTGATCTTTTATATCTAAGGTGAAAAGTTGCAAAAAAAAAAAAAAAGGCAGAAGATAAGTAATGACAAAAACAGAAGGAGCTCCCTCATGGCCAGGTGGTCTTTGGATGCTTAGAGACTACAGAGCTGCTGAGCTTTTCTCTTTGTATTTACAGACTTTTTTTTTTTCTTATAGCCAAAGTGTTTTCATATATAATGGCATGATACATCCTAAGTAATTTCAAGCAATTTGCAAACCACTAGTCAACTGTGAAATCATCAGAGCACTCAGAATGAAACAACAACAGGATATTCATTTCATTTGTAGTTAAGATGACGACAAAGCTAAACACCAAAATTTTCCCACGGATTTAAATCAATAGCTTTTCTCTTCTCTCTCCCTTTTCTTTTAATTGAATAGAAATATGGTGAAACATCCTCTTAACATGTTAAACACTTCCTCAGCTCAGTTACTTTCTAAAGGGGTCTTGCATCTAATTTTGTCAGTTGGTATGGATTCTGCATTTAATTATATTTATTTCTCCCTATTCAAATTCAGTTGAGTGGCAGACATTTATTACCTACGAAAGAGACTCTAGTGGAAGGGAAACATACTATTTCCCATCTAAAGAGCAATGGCCTATCAAGACTGTACAAAAGACATACAGTTACCTACCCAGCTTGGGAATCAAGTTGTCATTTCTGGACACTCTTGAATAGCAGTACAAGATTTCAAAATCACAGAAATCCCTAATACCACAGTACAAACTTTTAACATATTAAATGCATTCTGTTGCTCTCAAAGGACATCTTCCCATTTGCCACTGTATACTTAGGAGGCAGCAGAGTACCTGGAACTTGGTAGGAAAAAATCAATATTTGTAGAAGAAGCAAGGAAAGTCTCCCACATTTTTTACCATACCTACACTAATTTTGAATCAATAAATATTTGCTTTATTCTGTTGCAAAATTCACTAAACACATGGCTGTACATTCCTGAAAGACCGTACCTAGACCAGGTCTTCACAATAAAATAGAAAGAAATTTGGAATTAGAGAGAAAACTAATTAAACTCTATGAATTCCAGTTTCTGTGTCTAGAAAACAGGGGTAATAATGTTTCCCTTGGAGAGGTGGTAAATATTAATAATGTCCATGTTTTGGTTTGGCTTCTCAAGAAGCAGACCCTGAGATGGGGATTTGAGTGCATGTAATCTATTTGGAGGATGACTCTAAATAAATTTACTTATAAGACAAACCAGTTATTGCTGCAGGCTGTTGGAACAAAATTCCACTAAATTCCAGGACTTAGGGAAATAGTGTATAGCATACCCTTAGAAGTTGTCTGAGGAGCAAAGAAGGTAGGTATTTATCCACCAAATCACATCACTCTTGGATCTATTGCAGCTGACATGCATTTGGGGATAATTCCTGCTCTTCAAAAAAGCAGGTTCTCAGAAGACAGAGTGTACCTTTAGGGAGGGGCAAAGGTTCTGGTGAGTGGATATTAGGCAGGCTGCATGGACCTGGTGAGTACAAAGAAGAGAGCTATGTGCAGGACAATGACAGCATCAGCTGCAGGATCTGAGTTTGTACTTGGTACTTAATGCATGTTTAATAATAACCATAAATTAGTATTGCATTTGTAAAGCCTTGCTGGGCCTCAAAGAAATATCCCATCTTTTTATTTTTTTGCAGTACTGGGGATTGAACCCACGGGCATTCTATTTTTTTTTTTTTTTTTCGGTACTGGGGATTGAACTCAGGGGCATTCTACCTCCGAGCTATACCCCCAGCCCGATTTTTTATTCTTTATTTTGAAACCGGGTCTCACTAAGTTGCGGAGTGCCTCACTAGGTAGCTGAGGCTGGCCGCGAACCCGGATCCTCTGGTCTCAGCCTCCCGAATGCTGGGATTACAAGCGTGCGCCACCACGCCCGGCTCCAACCCCACGGGCATTCTATCTCTGAGTTACACCACAGCCCATTTTATTTTTTATTTTGAAAAAGTGTTTCACCTCGCTAAGTTGTGGATGGCAGCTGAGGTTGGCCATGAACCTGCAATCCTCTTGTCTTAGCCTCCCAAGTACTGAGATTACAAGCGTGCAACACCACGCCCAGCTCAAAAACTTCCATCTTTGAAGCAAACGTCTAATTTTAATTTTTATAGGTGCCAGGGAGGCCTTAGAGTCTTCAAAAGTGTCTCTACTATACATAAGAAACTTTCTCATTCTCAAGGCCAAAATAATTTTGGAGGGATACTTACAGAGTAGCAAATATCAGATGAGTTTAAATAAATAAAAATTCATTTTTTATTTATAACACAATGACTTCTTTTTTCCTAAATTCTTGTTGTAAAGGTTTTCACAGAAAGAATTTTAAGAAGCCATCTTAGGATTCTTTTGCCTTAGAAGTAATATAGACAGAAGGGATGGCAAAGAATATGAACACATTGGTACCAATAATATGCCTATAGCGCAAATCATGTTGTGAGGAACTTAACAATTTTGGACATTTTGTTCCTTCAGTCCATAGACATGTCATAATTGACTTACTGTAAAAGCCTAGGTGAATACGTCATCCTGTGTTCTTTTGCCAACTCTTGCCCCATACCAATAGTTGTATTAAGGTAGAAAAGTCAACACAGTACTTGAATAGATGATTGAATCAATGAATAAGTGAATTATTTGGTTGAATTTATTGACTGTATATGTTTCCAGGGTTAGAATAATCTGGAAGACTGCCTATAAGTATCAGAACTCTGTCAGTTAATGAGTTAAGTATAGGAAATCATTTGTGGTTGATGAATGAATGAATGAATGAATGAATGAATGAATGAAATGCTCAAAAGCAAAGACCTCTGCAAAATTCCCAGATCTTCATTCTTTCTGCTCAAGCAAGTTTTAACTCGTATTTAAAGTAGTCCTTCACCCACTGCCCTTACCTTCCAATAGTCACTGTCTAGCACATCCCTTTGAATACATGAGACTTTATTATTATTTATTCAATTTGAACATATGGGACTTGGTTAAATTATATTACTTGTCTACTTTCTGTTTCTCCTCACTAGGGTTAAAACTCTATGAGAACTGAGCTAGAGCCATATATTGCCTCTTCATAGCTGTATCCATGGTGCCCAAGACACAGCCTGACAGATACTATGGTCTCAGTAAATATTTCTAAATGGGAACAATATCTCTAGATAAGAACAAAAGAAGTAGCCCTTAAAGGCACCTTCAAAAGTTGCAAAAGAAGAGAAACCACCAAAGGCAAGGTAGTACTTGTGGGTATAACTGTTGAGGACTGACCATAGTACTTAGGTGTTGATGAAACGACCATCAACTTTTGTTCAACACCTATCTGATGTGCACACATTATTAGCAATCTGTAGATAAGTCTTATTTACTCATCTTCATTAGCTCAGAGAAGAGTTTAAGATCAGCACCCTGCCTGGCTTTGTACCATAGATACAGGCTCTGTCTTCCAGGAGCTCAGAAGAATATGCATTCATGTATTCTTAAAGTTATGCAGAGAAAATTCTGTTCCTTCTGTGAAAACTATCCCAGGATTGCCAAGCACTTGCCTCATACCCTGGACCATAATCTTACTGAAGCCATGGCACCTACAAGCTCTTAACACAAATGGAAATATGGCTCTACACTATTTTCTTCCTTATTTGACAACCCTTCAGAAATGTGTTTTGAGTGAATACATGCTAGTTCTTCACTTTTATGACAAAAGTCTAAAACTGTTCTCAAGATATGATGTATCAGACAGTAAAACAAAACATTTTAACACGTAATACCACTTGTGCTTTAAATATCCCATAAAGAACTTTCTCAAAGATGGTGCCTGAGTGAAACACCTCTCCTCAAGCACTGTGAGCTTGAATCAAATCTATCATAAAATCAGCTTCTTGACAGAAGAAAAAAAGCAAGAAAAAACCCAAAAAGGCAACAAAAATTGAACTACACTCAAAGAGATCCCAGAAAGCTGACCAGGGAGAGCAAAGGAGTCCGTCCATGTGGTAGCAGCGTCACGCCACAGAGCGGTGGTGGCCATTAAGCCACCGGAATGAGGAACAATTAACACGGAGATATCTAGTGACCTCCTGCATACCCAGCAACTAGACATGGAGTAAGCAACTCCAGAACTCCACATCCTCACCAGGCAGCATATCCCTGCACCTTCCAAAACGACTGGAACACGTGGTACAACCAGCATACGCCCCCGAGGGACCACCTCAGCTCACCTCTTCCTCTAGAGCCAGAGCAGCAATCAACTGCACTACAGAGCTTGAATCAAAACTGCTGCAAAAGCAGCCTCTTGGTGGAAGGAAAGAAAAGGAAAGCAGCAAAAAAGGTGAATAAACCAACAAAAGCAGCTGAACAGAACTCAGGGAGAACAAAGGAGCTGGTGTGCATGACTGCTGTGTGCCACAAACCAGCGGCCACCATTTTGCTGGCTGCCATCTTGCCAGATGCCATCTTGCCAATCACCAAAAGCAGCGTCTATTAGCACCAAGACTTCCAACGACCTCCTGCATACCCAACAACCAGAAGTGGAATAAGCGACTACAGAATTCCACACCCTAAACAGGCAGCATACCCCCACAGGATCAACAGTGATCAAGAACACCTGGGACAACCATCTAAAGCCTGCAGAGAGGACACCCCAGATCACGCCTCCCACTGGAAACAGAGCAGCAGGGATATGTAAGTTAAATTGCACCCCCAGGGTGCAGGGGCCCCTATACAAAGGACAGACTCAGTCACCCGCCCTTCATGCTATTGGATAAAGCAGAAGTGCAGGAGGGACCCAGTGCACACAGGGCATAGAGAACTTCCAGGCACCCTGGAAAATGGCCGGCATATAAATTGCACTCCCACCACCAGCAAAGGCAGAGAGAAAGACACAGACAGGCCCTGTGGAGAGCTCAGAGACACAAGCTTGCAGTGGGAGAGGCATCGGCAGAACTCCCTGCCAGCACTGACAGAGCAAATAAGAATGTTACAGACACATTCAAAAATTTAATAGAGTGAGCAGACATTTAAAAGCTGAAAATATCTATGCAGATCAAAAAGGGCTGCAGAGACCAACTCAGCCCTGTACTTAAAAACTAGCAAGGTTCTTGTTTTTGTTTCTTGTTGCTGATTTTTGTTTGTTTGTTTGTTTGTGTGTATGTGTTGTGTTTGTTATGTTTTAGTTGTTTTTTCTATGTTTTCATTTTGTATTGGCTTGATTTACTTATGTTTGTTTGGATGATTGGTTGCCTTGTTATTTCTTGCTTAGTTTGTTGACTCTCCTTATCCTTTTACAAGCTTCCCTCCCTCTCTCCCATTTATATTCTTCTCCTCAACACTTTTTCCTCTTCTCTTTTCTTCTTCCTTTTTCCCTGTCTCATATCAAGACCATCTCATACTACCACACCTAAAACTCTACATTGACTTCCAGAATCCCCTGACATATCCACTATCTCTAATCTTTACCATATATCACCTCAACACACTCAACTTTTTATTCCACTGGACCATACCCTCTACTTTACCCTATTCTTGCATTCATCACTGTGACTTCTCACCCAAATTTTACCACTGAACACAACCTATCCCTGTATATACCAGCGAACACCCCGAAACCCCCACTGTAGAGATTGAATGAGAAAGCTTGCAAGAGCAGCAAAGATATAAATTTAAGAACAGGGGAACCACGGGAAGGAAAAATAGCAGAGAAACAATGAGCCACCACAACTCCTCAATAACAGACCTCACCAATCCAGAATGGCAGAGATTACCAGAAGAACAATTCAGATCTTTAATACTAGAATCAATACAGGATTTTAGGAAAGAATGCAGGGAGAGTTGGAAAGAATAAAGGAACAAATAAACAAAGAATCTGACACCCTGAACAAGAACCAAAGAGAAGCATTGAAGGCAGTGAAAGATGCAATAACTAAAGTGAAGGCATCACTACAAACTATAAACAGTAGATTAGACCACATGGAAAATAGAATATTACTCTTAGAAGATGACCATTCCAAAAATGACTCCATAGTACATAATTTAGAAAAAAAACTGACAGTGTGAATTGGACATACAGGAGATCTGGGCCAATTTTAAAAGAGCTAACCTAAGAATACTAGGCATAGAAGAGGGAATAGAAGTTGAAACTTATGGAATAAACAATCTTTTTAAAGAAGTAATATCAGAGAATTTTCCAAACATAGAAAGAGAAGTCGACACACAGGGACAGGAAACATATAGAACTCCCTGGAGACAAGACCAAAGAAGAGGCTCACCATGCCACATAATAATCAAGCTGACTAATGTAGAGGCTAAGGAGAGAATTCTAAAGGCAACAAAAGTAAAAGGCCAAGTGACATTCAGAGGCAGACCAATTAGAATCACTCCAGACCTCCCAAACCAAGTCATGAAAGCCAGGAGGGGCTGGAGTAACATATTCCAAACTCTGAAAGAAAATAATCTGCAGCCATGATTATCCTACCGAGCAAAACTCTCTCTCAAAATTGACGAGGATATAAAAATCTTCCATGACAAACAAAAACTGAAAGCATTTATGTCTTCCAAACCAGCACTGAAGAAAATACTCAAAGAGATTAACTACAAAGAAGAATTAACAAATAAACATCAGAACCAGAGAAATAATAATTTCCAGGAAGCAAACAACTAAGCAAAGAAGAATAAACACCACCGAAAACAGAAGTTAAAACTCAAAATGTTATGAATTAAAAATCATCTCTCAATAATCACACTGAATATAAATGATCTCAACTCCCCAATAGAAAAGCACAAGGTGGTGAAATGGATTAAAACCCAAAATCCATCTATTTGCTGCCTGCAAGAAACACATCTTACAAGCAAAGATTCCCACAAACTAAAGGTGAAGGGCTGGACTAAGGTAATCCATGCCAATGGAACCCGAAGACAAGCAGGAGTAGCAACTAGTTTATCTAGTATCAGATAAATTAGACTTCAAGCCTAAGCTTATCAGAATGAGAAAGCAGGTCACTTTTTACTAGATGCAAATCAAAACTACCTTGAGATTTTACCTAACCCCAATCAGAATGGCAATCATCAATAACACAAACAGCAACAAATGCTGGTGAGGGTGTGGAGAAGTGGGAACCCTAATACATTATTGGTGGGATTGCAAATTAGTGCAACCACATTGGAAAACAGTATGGAGGATTTTCAGATGAATGGGAATGAACCTATCATATGATCCAGCAATACCACTTCTGGATATCTACCCAAAAGATTGGAAACCAAACTGACACAGATATATGTGTATCTATGTGTATAGCTACACAATTCACAATTGCCAAACTATGGAAACAGCCAAGATGTCCATCTACAGATGAATGGATTACAAAACTATGGGATATGAACACAATGGAATTTTACTCAGCCATAAAGAAGAACAAAATCATGTTATTTGCAGGGAAATGGATGCAACTGAAAAACATCATGTTAAGTGAGATTAGTCAGTCACAAAGAGTAAAAAAGCATATGTTCTCCCTAATGTGTGGATGCTAGGGAGAAGATGAAAAAGGAGAAACCCTAGATAAGCAAATAAGTTGACTTAACTGATGGTGATGGATGGGGGGGGGGGACACCCTAATGCACATGATGTACTTTCACAAATATATCAAAGTCAATCACTAAACTGAACTTGAGAAGGAAGGAGGGTGAGGGAGTGGGATGGGAATTAGGGAAAGGGTTAAATGAGAAATGAGTGCATCATATATACCTTTATCAACTTGTACCTAACAAAGCTGTATGATTACAATGCACCAATTAATAAAAAAATCCCATAAAAAATTCCATCATTTTTATATGTAGACATTATTCTAATGTAATAAACATTAAAATGAGCATGATAACTAATATAATTATTTGTTAAATATAATAATATATAATGATACAACTAATATAATGATATATGTATCAACATAACAAATCTCACTCACTTTAATTATCTGCATTCATAATTCTACCTGGTTAGAAAATTTTAAAAAAGTGATGGAGTTCCTTGGAAAATGAGAAGAGTATCAAGAAAAGGAAAAATATAAACTAGCTTTCAGTGGGGAGTATGTTGAGGTAGAAAGTGAGTCAAAGAATCAGATCAGGTGTTCTCCCTGGGAAGATAAGGCCGCACAGGAGTGTAGGTCCTAACCAGGATTATTGGACATTTACCAGGAACTGTTCACAGTTTAGGCATTGGAGACACAAGGATGATGAAAATGTGTATCCTGCCCTCAAGGAGCTCAAGTGAAAAATCGACTTATCAAGAAGAGCAATAATGAAAGCAGAAACAAAGCTGGCCTGGAGGCAGAGCAATCAATTATTGGGGGTGGCAAAGAGGTGATATCTTACAATGGGGTTTAGAAAGATAATTACTGGTTGAACAGGAATGTGAGTGTTAGAGAGCATTTTTCAGAAAAATAAGACAATTATGAAGAGTTCAGGATGAAGAGAAAACTGTGATAAAACAAGTTTAAAAATGGTGTGGTTATGTTTTTTTTTAACATTCTCAGTGTAAGATAATATTAAGGTAGAAGAGTTTTATAATAAGTTGGGAGATTCTAGGAATGGTCAACAAATAAGTTAAACACGTCATTGAAAATTTGTCTCCAAATATATTTCAAATATGAGTAGGAAAGAAAGTTGTTGGATAGCTCATATGGGAAATGATGTAAATTATTAGGAAGCATTCATTTGTATAAATTAAAACATTGAGAAGATAGTCCAGTCATCTACCACATACTTTTCTCTATATCCCCTACCCACTTCTATTTCTGAGTAATGGTCTTAGTGAATTACTTGTCTGTCATGAGAAGAACAGCCAGGTAGAATAATCCAATCAACTGCTGGCTGTGTGGGATGGGCACAACACCAGTGAATATCAACTGATGCACAACAAAAGTCCCTCAATGAATGACTGAAATAAGAGAAGTAACTAGGACATTTCAATATTCAATTTGTCATGAGAAAAAAGCAGAGATTTACTCAAGCCAGGGGAGCAAAAACAAATGGCTTAATAGCAGGGTAAGTAGTTTTGGATGAAATATTTAGTAAACAAAAGTTGGTCTTATATTTATTTACTTTAAAATAGATTTTACATTTTACACTAGCTTTAAATGTATAAATGTGTTTTTAAATTAGCTTTGTTTCTTAATCCCTAGAGCAAGCTGAATGAAGTGTTCCACACTGTCTTACCTAGGTATGATAAATAGTTGGCTCTTCCATATCCAGCATCTTTTCCTTTCTAGCAGACATCACTAACTGATGTTACAGTTAGGTATAGAATGTCCTCTGAAGAGCTCCCCTAAGTTGATGTTAAGAGTTGATGTAATTGAGTGATGAGGGTTGTAATCTCATCAGTAGATAAATTCATTGTAATAGACTTATTTGGGTGGTAACCTAGGCTGGTGGTGTGTGGCTGGAGAAGGTGGGTCCCTGGAACTGTGTCCTTAGGGGCTGTGCATGTGTCTTTGAATTGCTCTGCTTGCTGGCTCTCTCTTGCTTGCAGCATGCATCATGTGAGGAGCAGGACCCCTGAGCTTTCCCTTTCTCTGCCTCCTACCACCATGCCCTGACTCTCGGCCTCACATGAATTGAATCTGTAACCTCCAAGAAACTGTAAGGAAATAAACTTCCTCTATGTTATGTGCTCAGTTGTTTTGGATTATAGCAGTGAGAATGTTGACCAAAACCATTGATAACAATACTCTTCTTTGAACTCAATCTTCAAATCTTAATTCTTCAACAGTTCTTCAGGAAGCCATCTCTCTTTTGTGGCATTAACATAGGATGTAGCATATAAATCACCCCTAGTTGTGCCAAAACATCCTGACCTATTTTTTGTGAACTCCTAGCTGACTTTTGGTTGGTATAAGAGTCTAATGAATTCATGTTTCACACATGCATGTGTTTATACATAAAATACAAATGATCTTTTTATTACCATGGAATAGAAGTTTGTAAACGTTATTTTGTCAACAAAATAAAAAAAAATCATTTTATGGCTAAATTTGGCAACCACTAGTTCTTAGTCATACTCAGCACAGACTTATTTTTGCATAATGAGTTAACTCAAAGTGGCCTATAGCTTGGTTGTATCCATTATGGAAAAGATACACTTATATCTTTAATACATAAACAAAATGTTGGTGGTGTTTTAAGCTGTCAAATTTCTGGGTGGCTTGTCATGCAGCAATAGTAACTGAAAAAGATAATTTTATTCAATATGCCTTTAGTGAGGGCCAATTGGGTGGGAACACTGAACTGTGTGCAATGGGGGATGTTTGTAATACAACTAATAAAAATACTCAATAGTTCATTCAAGCTTAAAATGGCATGCAATTTTGCATAAAGTAGGTGTTGTTACCTTGTACTTAAAAAAAAGCCACAGGCTGAAGGAGGAGTAACTTGTACAAGTATAATACAGCACATAGGCAAGGGTTCATTCTGAGGAATGGTTCAATTCTCATTAACTGAACAGGAGCTATTTCTTACCTTTTGGGGGAAGAAAGTGTAACATATAACCCTAATATTAGATAGAAAATGTAAATGTGTAACATCTAACCTTAATATTAGGTAGAACATAGTGAACATGTTAAGAAAAAGTACAAACAAAATGTATTGACATTCAGGGAAAATGGTAGGAGTAAAAAGAGAGATATTTAATTAAATAGAAAGATAATGTTAATTTATTATATTCCTCTAAAGTAAATCAATAGAGAAAGGGGAAAACCTTTTCAACATTAAGTCTTATATAAAAATGCAATGTGGAAAAATTAAAGGAAAGCTACTTGCAGTAAAGAAAAGTGGACTTTCTTGCTCATCTTTTCCACATAAGGCCCTCAAGTGTCTATCATAGTTAGATGATTTTCTCTGGAACTTGCTGAGTTCATTTTGAAATTTGTGATTTAGTAGAAGAGATTACCAATAATACATACATTTCTGGGAAGTCATGGCAGTGGGATGGAATAGAGAATACATTCTATGTCAGTCAGAGTCCCAAAAAGCAGATGGAAACTGCTACAGTTATTAAATAGAGAACATAGCAGAAGGATTAAACAGGTTTTGAAGGACTGCAAAGGAAAAAAGGGAACCTTGAGGTAACATAGGCATTCAGAGCAGAAAGCAGCTAACACCGAAAAGGCTGGTGGAAGAACTGCTTCCTTCTAGAAACTATATTTCTAAGGAGAAGTCATCATTTTTTTCTAGAGTGTGTGGGGGTGAGGGGCTGGACTAAGGTAATCCATGCCAATGGAACTTGAAGACAAGCAGGAGTAGCAACTATGATATCAGATAAATTACACTTCAAGCCTAAGTTTATCAGAAGAAACAAAGTAGGTCATTTTTTACTAGTAAAAGGAACAATCCAGCAAGAGGAAATAAGAATTATCAACATCTATTCCCCAAAAATAGGTGCAGCCACTTTCATAAAACAAACTCTGTATGATATAAAGACACACATAGATCCCAATATGCTAATATTGGGAGAATTCAATACTCCTCTCACATCACTAAATCGATCTTCTAAACAAAAGGTTAGTAGAAACACCTCAGACCTAAAGAATACCATAAACTAAATGGACCTATTAGACACAATAGACTCTTTCATCCAACTACAGGTGAATTCACATTTTTCCCAGCTGCACATGAAACCTCCAAAATAGACCATATTCTGAGCCACAAAGCAAGCACTGGCAAATCCAAAAAATGTAATATAATTCCCTGCATCTTTTCAGACCACATGGAGTGAAACTAGAAATCAACTGTAAGAAGCCCCAGAGTAACCATGTAAACCATGGAGCCTGAACACCACATTGCTGAATGAGGATTGGGTCATAAAAGAAGTAAGGGGAGAAATTAAAAAATCCCTAGAAACCAATGAAAACAGAGACACAACATATCAAAACCTCTGGGACATTCTGAAGGCAGTAGTAAGAGGAAAATTTATAGCACTGAGTGCCCACATAAGAACAGAAAATCACCAAATAAATAACCTAATGACACAGTTCAAAGCACTGGAAAATCAAGAACAGTCCAACCCCAAAGCTAGTAGAAGACAGGAAATTATGAAAATCAGAGCAGAAATTAATGAAATAGAAAAGAAAAAAATACAGAAAATCAACAAAACCAAAAGCTGGTTTCTTAAAAAATAAACAAGATAGATAAACCATTGGCCAACCTAACCAAAACAAAGAGAGAATCAACCCAAATTACCAAAATAAGAGATAAAAAAGGGGATATTACCACCAACAGTATGGAAATACAGAGGATCATCAGAAAGTATTTTGAAAAAATATACTCCAACAAAGTGGAAAGTCTAGAAGAAATTGACAAATTTCTAGACACATAAAACCTTCCTAAGTTGAGTCAAGAAGATATAGAAAACTTAAACCAACCAATAACAATCAAAGAGATAAAAACAACAATAAAGAGTTTACCATCAAACGAAAGCCCAGGGCCAGATGGTTTTCCAAGTGAATTTTATAAAACATTTTTAGAAGAGCTAATCTCAATACTCCTCAAACTATCCCATTAAATAGAAAGAAATGGGAACCTCCCAAGCACATTCTATGAAGCCAACATCACATTAATAACAAAGCCAAATAAAGACAGCTCAATAAAAGAGAACTATAGACCTATATCATTGATAAACTTAGATAAAAAACTGCTAAACAAAATACTAGCAATGAGCATTCAAAACCACATCAAGAAAATTATATACCATGACCAAGTCGGGTTCATCCCAGGGATGCAAGGCTAGATCAACATATGAAAAACAATCCATGTAATTCACCACTTAAACAGAATCAAAGACAAAAATCACATGATCATCTCAATTGATACTGAAAAAGCATTTGATAAGATCCAACACCCATTCATGCTAAAAGCACTTCAGAGAATCAGAATAGAAGGAACATACCTCAACATCATAAAGGCAATATACAATAGGCCCACAGCCAACATCATATTAAATGGAGAAAAACTGCAAGAGTTCCCACTAAAAACAGGAAGAAGAAAAGGATGTCCATTATCACCTCTTCTGTTCAATATAGTACTTGAGACTCTAGCCAGAGCAATAAAGCAAGAGAAGGAAATCAAAGGGGTAAAAATAGGGAAAGAACTAAAAGTATCCCTTTTTGCAGATGACATTATACTATACTTAGAAGACACAACAAACTCAACCAAAAAACGTATAGAACTGATCAACAAATTTAGCAAAGTGTCTGGATACAAAATCAATCAATCTTCAAAAATCTGAAGCTTTCCTGTATGCCAACGATAAAACCACTGAAAAAGAAATCGAAAAAATAATTTCACTCACAATAGCACCCCGAAAAATAAAATACTTAGGGATAAACCTAACCAAAGAGGTAAAAGACTTCTATAAGGGAAACTATAAAAAGTTGAAAAAAAGAAATTGAAGACCTTAAAAGATGGAAACATCTTCCATGCTCTTGGATAGGCAGAATAAATATCATCAAAATGGCCATCCTCCCAAAAGTGATCTACAGATTCAATGCAATACCCATGGAATTACCAAGGTCACTCCTCACAGACATAGAAAAATCAGTCCTTAAATTCATTTGGAATAACAAGAAGCCTACGATAGCCAAAGTAGTTCTTAGCAACAAGAACCATGCAGCAGGTATCACAATACCTGACTTCAAACTTTACTACAAAGCCCCAGTGACAAAAAACAGCATGGTATTGGCACAAAAACAGACACATAGACCAATGGAGCAGAATAGAAGGTTTAGAAGCAGACCCACGTGCTTACAGTCAATTGATTTTTGACAAAGGAGCCAAAAATATACACTAGGAAAGAGATAGCCTCTTTAACAAATGGTGTTGACAAAACTGGTTAATCATATGGAGGAAAATGGAAATAAACCCCACTTTCTCACCCTGCACAAGAGTCAATTCAAAGTGGATCAAAGACCTGGAAGTCAGGCCAGAGACCTTGCAGCTACTTGAAGAAGGCATAGACCCAACACTTCAACATATATGCACAGGTAAAAACTTTCTCAACAAGACCCCCACAGCACAAGCAACTCAAAGGAAGATCAACACATGGGATTGCATTAAACTGAAGAGCTTCTGTGCAGCAAAGGAAACTATCAAGATCCTCAACAGAGAGTCCACAGAGTAGGATAAAATTTTTGCCAGATACTCTTCTGATAGAGATCTAATATCTAGAATATACAGAGAACTCAAGAAAATAATGGCTAATAAAACAAATAACCCAATCAAAAAATGGGCAAAGGATCTAAATAGATACCCCAAACAGAAGGAATACAAGTGGCCAATAAATGTATGAAAAAATGTTCTACATCATTAGTAATCAGAGAGATGCAAATCAAAACTACCTTGAGATTCAACCTAACCCCAATCAGAATGGCAATCATAAAGAACAGGAACAACAACAAATGCTGGCGATGGTGTGGAGAAGTGGGAACACTAGTACATTGTTGATGGGATTGCAAATTAGTGCAACCACTTTGGAAAACAGTATGGAGGATCCTCAGATGAATGGGAATGAACCTACCATATGATCCAGCAATACCACTTCTGGATATCTACCCAAAAGATTGGAAACCAAACTGACACAGATATATGTGTATCTATGTGTATAGCTACACAATTCACAATTGCCAAACTATGGAAACAGCCAAGATGTCCATCGACAGATGAATGGATTATAAAACTATGGGATATGTACACAATGGAATTTTACTCAGCCATAAAGAAGAACAAAATCATGTTATTTGCAGGGAAATGGATGCAACTGAAAAACATGTTAAGTGAGATTAGTCAGTCACAAAGAGTAAAAAAGCATATGTTCTCCCTAATGTGTGGATGCTAGGGAGAAGATGGGGCATAAGAGGGACTCCAGATGAAAAAGGAGAAACCCTAGATAAGCAAATAAGTTGACTTAACTGATGGTGATGGATGGGAGGGGCACCCTAATGCACATGATGTACTTTACTTTCACAAATATATCAAAGTCAATCAATAAACTGAACCTGAGAAGGAGGGAGGGCGACGGAGTGAGGTGGTAATTGGGGAAGGGGTTAAGTGAGAAATGTGTGCATATATACCTTTATCAGCTTGTACCTAACAAAGATGTATGATTACAGTGCACCAATTAATATAAAAAAATAAATAAATAAAAAGACTTTCTTAATCAAATGGTTCAGGGAAAATGCAATAAAGCAACCCCTATATTTTCAATTTTGTAAAATAAAACCCTATATTAGAAAGGGCAGATGGGAAGGGAGCTAGGGAAAAGCCCACCAAGTGCTGTGTGCATGTATATTACTATCACTATGATAAATAAATAAATAAATAAATTAGCCTACTCTTGCAATTAAAAAATACCAAATCTAATACTCAAATCTTCCTACTCATATAACTTTATAAGCATGATCTTTGATTTTTTTCTAACAGTTCTTTTTCAAATATAGGCTCTTTGCTTATCTAATTTATTCTCCTTTGCTGTTTAGTAGACTTATTTATCATGTTTTAGTAGAGCTGCATCAACATAATTCATTAAATAAATAATTATATTTTTTAGCTGAGCTCAAATACCAGCTTTATCTCACATTAAGCTTCCAACCACACATGGGTGCATTTATGAACTCAGTGAGCGAAAGTGTGTGATGCATTGAGACCACTTTATAAACTTAATTAAAGGAAGCTATGGAATTAGAAAGGATATTGTTTCCATGTTCTGGTAAATGGTTCTCAGAAACCTTGGACTTGTTTTAGAAGGTACATAAAATCAAGATGCTGGAACCTTTAATTTTAGAATTATTAAACACTGAATAGGCGTTTAATAATGAAGCAAGTAAAACAAGCAAATAAAGCCAATAGGCACTTCTCAAATGGACATAATGGATCTTTATGTCAGAAATCAAAATTACCAAGATATTAGCCATTTTTTTTCTTTTTAGCTCTGTTTTTGTTTTAACATGGTGGGAAGCCAGCCTTATAACTCGAAAAAAATAAAATAATATACATGTGATGTTTCTTTGAGTGAGAAATTTGTCTTAATTGGACTATTTGGGTTGTGACAGTACACCAGCTCAAACTGGCTTGGACAAGGGAGAATACACACTGGTTTGCACAGCTAAGAGAGTTAACAGTGGCTGACTTCACGTGTGATGGTCTAAGAACCCATATGATCTAATCTGGATCTATTCTTTCTCCACATAAAGGGTCTTCTTAGATCTCATTTGGCACCACTCTTGGGTTCAAATGGTAGTAGGTGTGTCTTTTTTTAAGGTTCAAATCCTATATTTTATACTTTTTATTGGTGCATTATAGTTGCATATCATAATAGAGTTCACAGTGATAGTGGCTTACCTGCACACAGCACTCAGTGAGCTTTCTCCCAGTTCCCTCCCCACATCTCCTCCCCAAAGAAGATATTGAGATCTGCATTGGTATTCTCACATATGTATATAAAATCAGTGCAGGTGTTTCCTTCATTAATTCTCCACCCCCACCACCACCCTCCCCAAGACCACCATCCTTGCTCCACTAGAGTTTCTCCTCCATTATCTAAAGACCCTCTTATATCCAAATTCCTCCCTAGTGAAGTTTCTTTCCAATAACTTCCTCAAACTTATAACTCTAGTGAAACCAATGTTTATAAGCATATGATCATCTCTGAATCACTCTCTAAGACTGGAAAAGTAAAATCAATATTTTTGCCTGACCTGTCATATGCCTCTTCTTAGATAAATTACTATGGCCACAAACTGGGTCACAAACTGTACTTTTCTGGCTGAAGATGAAAACCCACAGGAACCATTTGGACTAACAATGGAAAATTTGGTGTGATGCTGTGTCCTACTGAAATGAGGGAGGATGAATACTGAGAAACTAAAACACAAATATTAACCATAAGGATAGGCCGTGTACCCTAATAATAACCTGAGTCCTCCTGATCCTTGTAGACTCCCAGGGGTGGGAAACTGTCTGCTGAATTAAGCAGATTCTTGTGACTTCATACTCAGCTTCCCATGCCCTTCAACCAGCTTTTTGCATAGTTCTTAGAAACTTGGCAGTGATTTTTAGTGATTTCAAAAAAATCAAGATGGAAAGTTTCTTAGATAAGTTTTTCATTAATGATTGGGAATGGAGAGCATTTAGCTTCATTAGAAAGATCAAGGAAACTTCTATAAAAGGAGAGTGGGGGGAAAGGCTGCCACTAATATAGCAGTTGTTAAGAAGCTGCTTTAGATGTTAAGTATGCACAGAGCTTCTGTTCCCTTCTTGTACTCTAAATCTCTTCAGCCTGGATAATTACATCCTGGCTCCAAATGAACATCCATGCACTTCAACACTTCCTTGGGGTGAATGGGAAAGGGGCAGTAAATATGAGAGACTTAGGCAGATCTAATAATGCACAGACAGTAATGAAGAAGAAATTGCAGGTAAAAAGAAATTTTATCTCTCTGCATTAATTTTCATGATTGAAGAAGAAAGAGTTAAGTTTCACAGCTGTAAATATTAGCAATATTTGTGACATAGTATGCCCTCCAGAAATATTTCTCTCTTGACTTCCTCAGCTTCCATTCTTCCAATCAAGTTGGCTCTGGCAGCTCCAGGAATCTCCTGGAATGTATCTGGCTGACAACTAGAACATCCACCTGCCTTTCAAAACAGCAAGCAGATCTTGGACATCTGCCAAAGGCCTGAGAATTCACCAGTGCTCACATAGCATGCACCACTGAGGGGCTAAAAATGAAGGGCCAGGGCCAGATGTGGGTGAAAGAGCATTCTTCCATGTGTCTTGATCTTAGAAAATCAAGAAAACTTCTATGCAAGGATAGTGAAGGGGGAAAGGCTGCCAGATCTGCTAGGTCTGGAAGAGCCCCACATACACAATGAGATAGGTGAGAAGGAAATATCTGAGGAACTTTGAAAGAATTAATGAATGCCATCAATGTTAATCTCATGTAGCATCTATTAAATAAATGGCAAGTATTTTTTCAACTACGTATTTCCTTTAACTGTGCAGAAAATTCTTATAATGTTTATAAGCTCAGTGCCATTCTCTGATTCAGTGCTAAATTAGTCAATAAGAACATTGGTGTTTAACTAGTATATTACTCAGGATATATCTCACTTCTAAGACCATACAATTTAATCACTGATTACGACTTTTGATTTATATTTCAGCAGCCTCTTGAAAATGAAGTTAAGTTCCCTGGGGGATACACATGTCATCCTGAGTTTGACCATAAAAATAAAGCCATGATCTCATTGTTGCAGAGGACTTCCTATGAAGAAGGCAGAGTCCCTTTACTCTGTGTGTGTGTG